>JAFLJL010003118.1:0-20625 GCA_018398815.1 Conus ventricosus | reverse complement strand
TTCTTCGGCAACTGCGAAATTTAGGGGGCCCCCCCCGGGGCCCCCCCGCCGTCTGTCCTATGAAAACGGCTGTGTCACTCTCGTTGAAGGCCACCTCTTCCACAGATTACCTCTCTTGCAGACTTCAAAACATCGTCCATTAAGCAAGAACAGTTTTCTATTTCACACGAACAAAGTCGACTTTTTGAGAGCCGGAAGTATTATTTCCCCCACAAACACCAGTTCAGGGCTGATGTGGACATATCGGATACACTGTGGAACTTGCGTGTCCAATCACCCTCACCCTCCCCCGCCTCCCTCCACGTCCCCCCCCCCCGCCTCTCCCCTCCCCCCTCCCCTCCGCTGCACCTTTTTTTCCCCCTACCACAGTGTCTAGTTCGGGCCTCAGTTCAGCACTACTGCAGCTTAACTTCCCTCCCTCCCCCTTTCAGTTCCTCCATCACCCCCACCACTACTCCACCCTTCCCTTCTCCCTATCCTCCAACCCATTCACCCTCAAGAGAAAGAAGAAAAAAAAAAAGATAGAAAGACGGAAAAAGGGGGCGGTTGTGAGTGTGAGAATGGCAGAGAGTGGAGCAATCGTAGCTGAACCAGCTCTCCCCCCAAACCAAGCCAAAAAATTAGCGGCCGCCGAGTCAGGCCGCTTCGCTCGATGAGGGGTTACCGCCTTCCACCCGGGTTTTAGGGTGGGGGGTGGGGGGAGAGGCAGGGGAGGAGGGGGAGGTAGGGCGCCCCCACAATGATCCTGCCCCCTACCAAAACAACGCTAGCGCGTGTTTTTTGTTTTTTTTTGTGCCGGCACTCGAAACCTCCCCCCCCAAATTGTAGCTGTGGGAAATACTGACGAATTGTTGCATTTCGATCCAGGCAGCGTCGGTTTGTGACATTTGGGAACAGGAGAAGGGGGGTGGTGGGTGGATGGGACGGGGGTGGGGGTGGATGGGAGTGAGGAAAAAAGAGGAACAATCGCTCTACTGAGGGGGGAGGAAATTTGGTGGTGGTGGTGTAGGAAAAGAGAGGGAAGGGACGACAAAGCTTCCCCCCTTGTAAAAAAGCCTCGTCACCTCTGAAAAAGCTCTCGTCAACAGGGGAGATAATCATCAGACGCGGATTGCGTCCCTAGCTGTCAGCACTGATTTGGGGGGGGGGGGAAGGGGAGAGGGGGCGAGTGGTGGCGGAGGAGGTTGTGGGAGGAAAGAAGGGGGAGGGGGGATAGCGTAGGCGTCATAGCTCTGTCCAGGGGCCCCATTTCCCCAGTGTACACGGCTTGGCTCTGTCCAGGGGCCAAAATTTCCCCGTGGGTATGGCTTGGCTCTGCCCCAGGGGCCCAATTTCCCCAGTGTCATGGCTTGGCTCGCCCCAGGGGCCCCAATTTCCCAGTGCCGGCTTGGGCTCTTCCAGGGGCCAAATTTCCCCGTGACAGGCTTGGCTCTGTCCGGGGCCCAATTTTCCAGTGTACATGGCTTGGCTCTGAGGGCCCCCCAATTTTCCCCAGGGGAATGGTTTTGGGCTCTGTCAGGGGCCCCTTTTCCCCGTGTACATGGCTTGCCTGCCCGGGGGCCCCAATTTCCCCGTGTCATGGCTGGCTCTGCCCAGGGGCCATTTCCCTTGTACTGGTTTTTGGCTTTTCCCGGGGGGCCCCCATTTCCCAGTTTTCAGGGTTGGCTTGTCCGGGGGGCCCAATTTCCCCAGTTTTTAATGGTTTTTGGCTTGTCCGGGGGCCCCTTTCCCCCAGTGTAATCGCTTGGCTCTGCCCGGGGGCCCCCATTTCCCCATTACAGGCTTGGTTTTGTCCGGCCCCCCCATTTCCCAGTGACATGGTTTGGGCTTGAGGGGCCCCTTTCCCCCGTGTACATGGCTTGGCTCTGTCGGGGGCCCCTTTCCCAAGTGACATGGTTTGGCTCTGTCCAGGGGCGCAATTTCCCCGTGTCACGGTTGGCTCTGTCCGGGGGCCCCCAATTTCCCGTGTCAGGGGCTTGGCTCTGTCCGGGGCCCCTTTTTCCCCAGTGTAACGGCGGGGCTTGTCCAGGGGCCCAATTTCCCCGTGTCACGGCTTGCATGTGCACACCCCCCCGTCCCCTCAAGCGTGTGTGCCCCCGGGGTTGAAACCCCTCCCTGGGGCCCCGACTTGGGGGGACCCCCCCTAGCCCCGGCGGACCCGAAATCCTTAGGAAAAGCAGGGGGGGGGGACAGCGCGGGTTCGGGGTCTGTTTTGGGCCAGTTCTACTGTGAGAATTACCACGGTGGTGAAGGGGGGAGCCCGTGAAAAAAAGGGGGAGGGACGGAGAGAATATCCACACCACACACACCACCAACACAAAAACACACACCACACACAAAAACACCACACCACACACCACACCCCCAAACGTGCAGGTAAAAAGATAATGGCCCCCCGGCCTCTGTAACCCTTTAGATTAAAGAGACAGAGACAGAGAGAGAGAAGAGGAGGAGAGGGGAGGGGAGGAGAGAGAGGAGGGGGAGAGGGAGAGAGAGGGAAGGAGGAAGAAGAGGGGGAGAGAGAGAGAGAGAGAGGCTGAGAGACAGAGACAGCGAGACAGAGACAGGAGGCAGAGAGACAGAGAGAAGAGGCAGGGCAGAGAAAAATTTTTGGGGAAGGAAAGGAGGTTGGAAGGGGGGAAAAATTCTGTATGCATTAAAAATGCCCCAGAGCTTTCCCCATCCTGCGCGCTGCCAAAGCCGTGACTAATGATGCTCTCGCGCCCATCCCCCCAAAAGCTCCTGCAATAAAACGTCACAGCACGGGAAAACTGCACTTTTTATCAGGGGACTTGAAATAGAAAACCCCACGAAACATGAAAAACACTGTGTTGTATCGCCGCCAACAACAGGGGGGGTTACAGGTTTTAGATTTTTCATTTAAACCCCACCTTCTTTGTTCCCGCTGGAGAGCGATAAATGAGGCCTCCCACGAGGGCGTGGCCCCTAATGGCCCACATTCTTTTGGGGCCCGGGGGGTCTTCATTTCAGTTCCCGCTGGGGCAGCTTTTCAGAGAAGTTTTTTTTTTTTTTTTTCCAAATTTAAAACATCCGCACATCGGATTTCTTTTAGATTCTTCGGTGAGCTTTCAGCGAGGTTTTGTGGAGAAAGCCGGGTGAAGTGATACATCCCCCACTCGCGGTTATAAACCCCGTTCGTCGTTCGTTTCTTGAGAGGGGAATCGTAATCAGTTGGGGGGTGACACATAATTATTCGTTCCGAAGGACGGGTGTGGCGATCTTAAGGGCGGTAATTACAACGAACGCACAAAAACAAGGGTGAAGTAACGCAGTTTTTTTTTAATTACAAAAACAGTTCGTTTTAAAAGATAATTTTTCTTCTCAATGATAAAAAACATCCAAAAAAGCGCAATAAAATTTCTACGGTCGGTTCGTGGCTAGTTTCTGAAAAGCGTTTGCGAAAATTTTTTTTGTTGATTGAATTCACAGTCTGGTTTTTACTCCTTTTTTTGTGTGCCGTTTGTACTTTGTTTTGCCCCCAGGATGCTGCAGTCTGCTTCATGTTGTATGTTGTCTTGTTCCCGGTGTTGCTGTTTTCATGTTGTTTGTTTTTGCCCGGATGCGCGTTGTCCATGTTGTATGTTGCATTTTTTCCAGGATGTTGCAGTTGCTTCGTGTTGTATGTTGTCTTGCTCCGGGGACTGCTGCAGTTGCATCATGTTGATGTTGTCTTGTCCCAGGACTGCGCGTTGCTTCTGGTGTATGTCATGTGACGTAGCCTCCATCAAGGCATGTGACGCCCATAATGTAGTTGTGAATGAATCTTTTCCCCCGTGCCAAAATTTAAAAGGAAAGATTATTTGTGGCTTGACTAGTGTAGGGGCGCCCCCAAAAAAAATTTGTGGTTGATCATTCAAGAAACGAATGTGGTTTTGGGTGAAAGTGACCATGGTGTAGTTTAACAAGGGCTGGAAGGTAAGGTGTGGTTTTTGTTTTGAAACTGAGTATCACTACTAGGGAAGGGGGGGGAAAGAGTCAGTTTCCCCCAGCAGATGGCTGAGACTCAAACCTGTCGGCGGTGGTCCTCTTTGCTGCCCCGTCATTACCAGGTGAGTTTTAGATAGTGGGGGAAAGCACGGGGGATAACTTAAGAAAAGAGAAAAAAAGGGGAATTCATATGTTAAAAGAGAAAGCAGGTTATTTAACGAACCTTTTTCGTGTTTACCCCTTCACCCTTCCCCCTTTACCCTTCCCCCTTCACCTTTTCTTTCGCCCCGTGAGGGGGTTAAAGTGGCCAGGGTGTGGGGAACATACGGTAGTTAGCCCAGCCAGTCCCAACTCCGGGGAGGATTTTGAAGCTCGTTTTTTCGCAAAGAGACAGAGGAAATCGCGGAAGAGAAGACGAGACTGTATTCCAGGAAAAGAGGTTCGGGGGGCAGTATATTGTCTCAGAGAGAGAGACGGGGAAATTGGAAAGCAGGGAAGCTTTTTACTTGAGGGGCGGCCTCGTGATTACGGAGTTATGTTTTTCCTGGTTCGGATTTTGGAAAAAGGGAAAAGTGAAGGCCTAGCTTTATAGAAGGGAATGGTTATTTTATCTTCGGGGGGGGAGAGATCATGTGTGAAGATTGATTGTCTCTCGGTGTGAGGGAGTCATGTGTGCGATTTATTTGTCTCTCAGTGTGGGAGAGAAAAGTTGTAAACTCTGTTTAAAAGTGGTTGATGATTTAGTAATTGTTTTCCTGAAGGAGAGGGGGAGAAGAAAAACATTCGGTAGTGGCTTTTGTTGTTTAAAAAGTTTGGGTGTGGTATGGAGTAAATGCTGTCTGATTGGGGGGTATGAAAAAGTGACAGTGTGCAGTGGGCCCCCGACTCCGTTTCCCCGGCGTAGCTGCCGTTTTTTTCCCGGGGGGGAAAAAAAAAAAAAAAAAGAAAGTTTCTCTTTTGTGCCCTTGGGGTTTAAAAAAAAAAGATTTATATTTGTCCCCTCGGGGGGTTTGGGGGGAAGAAAAAAGGTTTTCTTTTGCCCCCTCAAGGGTTTGAGGGAAGAGAAAAAAAAAAAAGGATTTCTATTTGTCCCCTAAAAGGGTTTTGAGGGAGGGAAAAAAAGAAATTAGTGATTATTGATTGTGTATAATTTTTGCATTTGTTTTTGTTTTTTGTATTTTTTAATGTTTTTGGGGGTTGACATTTTTTGGTTGTTACCCCGTTAGTTTTTTTTTTTGGTAGGATTTTTTTTTGCCCTTTCCCCCTCAGGCGATAGCCTCAACTCCTTTTGCTCAAACCGGAGCGGGGGGCAGGGCTTTGAGGGTCGTTTTCCTTCCCCCTAGAGGTTTAGATTTTTGTCCCTTTTCCAGGTGATACCCCCAACCTTTTCCCTGCGTTTAGCAGGGGGACATGGCGTTGGGGAGTCAAGTCTTTCCCCTTTCATAAATATCTATTCTTTCGTTTCCCTAGTTTCAGTTTGATTTTTCCCCTTCCCCCTCAGAGTGGGGATCAACTTTCTCCTTTACGCAAATGTGTGGGTGGTGAGGTTGTTTTCCGCTCTCCCAAAAAAACATTTTATTTTTGATTTTTTTTTTTTGGGTGTGGGCGATTTTTTTTCTTTGAGTTGGGGTGAATGTGCATTTTTTGATTGATTGTTTAGTATTTGTATTATTACTGTGTGTGGTGTTATTTTTTGCAGTGATTTGTTTTTCCCGTCTCCGTTTCACGGGAGCAGTGACCACTGGGGTGCTGTTGGGGCTTCTTTTGCTTTTCTTATTTCTGCTCATATTCCGGCCCTGTGTATCCTTTATTTCCTTTTCCCCCCCTTTTTCAAAACCTTTTAAACTTCTCCTCAATGGCTCCTATTAGTTTTTTTTCAACATTTTCATTTTTTTGGGTAGGTTTTCCCGTGTTTGTGTTTCTTCCCTCTTTTTAATTGTTTGTGCTTCATTTGTTTTGAAAATTTATATTCATTTTTTGTTAAGGCGGAATTTGTTTTGTAAATTCATTTGAAATTAAGAAAGAAAAAAGACTGACAACAAGAACTTTTAAGAACTAAAACTTTATAAAGAATTTATTTTCAAAAAATTTTAAATTGTGTTTTTTCTTTTTTCTTGGGGAAAAAAAGTTTTGTTTTAAAACTTATTTTGTTTTCAAAATTCCAAATTGATACAGTTGCAAATTTTTTTGGGAAAAACATCCTTGGATTTTTTTCCCCCTTTTAAAAGTAAGTGCTTCTGTTCATTCCGGAAATTGAATTTGTATTTGTATATATAAAATTACGGTTTTGTAAAACTAACATTTCATAATCGCCTTTTTTTTATTCATACTTTGAGATTTTTTGGGTGTTTTATCTGCGATTCTTATGGATATTTTGAAAATATGTTAAAAAAAGCGGAACGCTTGGGTTTTGATGGAGGAAAAACTTATAACTATGGCAACATGCACAGATAGGGCAGACAGGCAAAGGGACAGAGGGAAGCTGAAAAAAAATGATACGAGGGAAGTGAAAAAAATGACTACAGGGGAAGCTGAAGAAAATAGATAAGGGGAAATGAAGAAAATGACTACGGGGAAGCAAAATGGAGGAAAAAAGATACAGAGGGAATCTGAAATTGAAGAAAAAAGATTACGAGGGAAGCTGAAATTAAAGAAAAAAGTTTAAAAGAGGGAAGTAAAGCTGAAGAACGTAATTTTAAAGTTGAGGCAGTTAGAATAGAGACTGATGCTGAAATAAAAGAATCAGGCATAAGAGAACCCCCACCAGTTCCCCCAGTGGGTTTCCCGGAGCCGCGCCTCAACCAAAGCGGAAAATTTCCCCAAGTTGCCGTTTTTAGGAAAAAAAAAAAAGCATAGATAGTTTTCTTTTCCGTTTTGAAAATCACGCAACGTCTTGTGGGTTGGCCAAAAGGGAAAAATGGACATTTTATATTGCGTGTTGTTAGGGTGCGCTTTGACATTGTTTCCACTCATGGAGCGAAAAAAAATTTAACTGGGAACAGTTTAAAAAAGAATCCTCAAGAAATTTTTAAAGTTTGCGAGTTTTCACGAACGTTTCCGTTCTGTGCGCCCTGAAAAAGGAGAAACGTTTCCGCGTTTTTGTCCGCATGAGTCATTGTTTGGACGATGGATCGATTTATCTAAAACGAACAAGACTTTTCGTCACTGCGAGATCCTTTTAGGAAAAAAAACTTTTCGAGCGTACAAGCTGGCCACTTTCCTTAAAAAGGCATTTGAAAAAGTTTAGGAAAGTGTCAGATGGTGTCAATATTGTATCGCTCCCCAGATAAGGGGGTGGGGTGGAAGGAGATTTTCCTTTTGAGTTCATGCGTCTGTCTATCCCCTCGGCAGGGGGTTAAGGGAAAAGGGAAATCGTGGGTCTTTTTGAGTCCTCAAGGTATACCACCTAGGAACGGACAGGGATCTTTTTGCGGTTCGAGTGACTTTCGTCAATCCCCTATCCCGCCGGACGACCGTTACTTTCCGCAAACGTTCCCAGGTCGGGACAACGACCCACGTGACCTTTTGGGCCGTTCGTGGCCAGAAAAAGAAGTTCCAAAATCGTCGCTGCCGCAGACAATGCGCTGTTTCTTTTGTGATGGTTCCATCTGAAACAGAATTGCCCCTTTCAGGGCCCGGGGGATTTAAAAACCCGCATTAGTCCCAGATGTGAAGAAGGCCCTTTTTTTGAAACCCGATCAAACTGTTGATGGATGGTGTTAGAAAAAAGGAGCCCTAAGGATTCAGGCTTCGGTTTTTTCGGACCGGGTGCCCAAAAGCTGGTGTCGGAAATCTTTCGTGCTTCAAGACCAGTTTCAAAAACTGTCAAAAAATGTAGGTCTTTTGGGGCAAAATTGAAAAGTTTCCCCCTGGCGAAATTTGTCGATCCCGTATCTCCCGGGTTTTTTCCGCCTTTTCATTGATAAACCCCGTCTGCGCTTTATCTTGGGCAATTTTCCAGGGTCGCTACAGAATGGTGGTGCTGGAGGATCGTTTTTCCCTTTTTTGTGGTACAGATCAAAATTTATAGAGCAGGGAAAGGTACAAAGCCCCTAAAAGTCTCAAAACGGATGAAATCCAGATTACCCAGATGATTTAAAAGAAAGCAGGGAAAAGCGGACGCTAAAGACAATACTTTCTGTGCTAAACAGACTGTCATGGGCGTACAAAGGGCCCTACCCGACAGTAAAATGTTTACCATAGTTTATGAACTGCATAAACGTTTGAAGGATGATGTGAGTTTGTCAATGTCATGATAGAAAAACAGATGTGTACAAGGTCTTTGCAACAGAAAAGCAAAGGCCGTTCCTTCAGGTGGGGTAAAGTCTTGTATATACTGATGAAATAACAAGCTTGTGTTTGTGAAGGTCCCTTTTTAGGTGGGGGAAAAACTTTTGAAGTAAAATTTTAAGATCAAATGGCAAAAAACTGAGAAAGGGATTTTTATGTGAAAATGTTGAAGGGAAATTGTTGAAGTCAAAATGTTGCCATAACCCGCAGTTGAGTGGATTGCCCGTTAGAAACTGAGTAACATGACAGAATTATCGTGATGAATTTTACCCAATGAACGTACAGGGGCGATCAAAAGGGTTTTGAAAACAGCAAATGTAGGAGTGTTAAAATCTCCAGTGCGTGATGTTGTACCCCCTTTCCCATTTGTCTATCAAAGGGGAAACCTTTTTGAGGTGGGTTCTGTCGAATGATTTGTCTACAAGTCAAAAAAGAACGTCAAAGAATTTTTTAAAGCTTTCAGGTGTGTTTAGGGTACCCGGTACGTAATGGGATTTAACCCCATAGTATTCAGTAACTTTGAAATACCCGTGGAACCGACCATACCCCCCCATTTGCAAAAAAAAAGGGGTTGGAGAGAAATCAAAGTAATGCTGGATTTAAAGGGAAGACCCTTTACATCTCCCACAGCCACAGTTGTATTGGTGGAAAACCCGATGGATCGGGGTTTTGCTCGTTACAGAAAAGTAAAAAAGTCACTGTGTTCGATGCCGAGCCATCCCCGAATTGAAAAACTTCTGTGGCAGCTTCGAAAGGAAAAATTTTTTTGTGAAGTATACTGACAAAAGGAATTCCAGTTTATGTGAACCCCGTGTGGAACACAAAATGTATGGCAATTGTTGTCCGTGCGTGAAAATTTGGACCAAAAGTAACTTCTTCAAGGGAAAGATATTCTGTTTTTTTTCTTTCTTTAAAGTTTGGTTGATCCTTTTGGGGCGGTGCATTTAGCTTTACTGTTTAAATCAAGGGTATTTAGGGATAAATTTTTTTTGTTGAAATGACTATAGTTTTTCAAGCAAACGACTACTTGATGTTGATGTAATACATATTTATTCTTTTTGGGAAACAATGGGAAAAAAACATGTACTATTTATGTTAATTGTTGGGGGAAGAGAAAATATTGTATGTGGATGAGCAAATAAAACCCTTTAGAAATGTATATACTGTTTTGATTGGCAATGAGAAAAACCCAAATTTTTTTCATTTTGGCATTGTCAAAAATGAAAAGCATGTGACTTTTCAAAGGACTATAAAATTTCATGTGGGAAAAAAAACTATTTTAAAAAATGGTTATTTTGTTTACATTCTATTGAGAAAATTTACCTTGGAAATATTTTCTTTTTGGGGTTTTGAAAAAATTGATGGAGACAAAAATCAAGGGAAAAAAATGTGCTTCCATTTAATGTATGAAAACAATTGTGCTTTGAATTGTTTTATCCCTAATTGTTTTACCAGTAATTTTTGAAATGTATTTGTGGAATATGGTGTAATTATGAAAGGTTTTTTTTAGAAAAATTTAAAATTTGAAAAATGCTTTTATGGTGGTCTGATGATTGTTTTTTATACGTTGAAATTTTTTAAATTTTGGGGAATCTTTTGATGGTTACGCATTTGGATTTTGGTGAAAAGTGTTTAAGTGAAGTTGTATTCCTTTAAAAAAATTTTCTGGAGAAAATTTTTTCATCCAAGGGGGGAAATTTCCCCCCCCCCCCAAAAAACCCCCCCCCCCCTTTTTGGGTTTCATGTGGATTGGGAGCGGGCGTCCAAAAAATTTTAGTATGATATGAACAATTTTTGGGGGAATTAAAGGAGTTTCAAGGGCTGGTAGGTAAGGGCGGTCAGGTTTTTTGAGTATGCATTTAAGGAGAAGGGGGGAAAAAATGAACCCCCGGGGGTGAATAACCCAGGGCTGGTTTTTGGTAAGGTTTCCGGTATGTGTTTTGGGGGGAACCAGGGGGAAACTTTTGAAAAGGGGGAAAGAAAACATTTTTAAAGAGAAGCAGGAACCGAAACCTTTTGGCGTTTCCCCCCCCTTTCCCCCGCCCCATTTTATTTTTGGTGGGGTTTTAAGATAGGGGGGGGGGGAAGCCTACCAAAGGGGGGGTTTAACCCTTTAAGAAAGAGGAAGTAAAGAAACAATGTTTGGGGGAATTGAGGGGCGTTATTTTTAAAAGGGAAAAAATTAAAAAAAGGGGTTTTTCAGGGGGCCTTCCCCCATTTACTTGTTTCATTCATTTTTTGGTAAGGTGTGAAGGATGCATGGGGTGGAACTCCGGTGTTAGAGAGTACTTTGGGAAGATTGAGCTCTCTTTGGGGAAGATACGGGAGGCAGGGGGGGGGTTTTCCGAAAAGGGGGTTTGAAAAGTTTCCAAAGGGGGGGGGAAAAAAGAAAAAACGTAGGGGGGGTTTAAAAATTGGGGTTCGGAGGAGAACAAAAGGGGATGAAAAGGCAGGGAAGGTTTTTTTTGTGGCAGGCAGTCTTTGTGGTTTTTTTTTGGGGAGTATTTTCTGTTGATTTTTTGTTCCCCGGATGTGAGGTTTTTGTTTTTGGCGCTAGGATTTTATCTCTCGGTTTGAGAAGGTCGTTTTTAGTTGTATGTTCTTGTAGGGGAGGATATGTTGGTTTTTTGCTCCCCGGGTGGGGAGGTTCAGTTGTACTTCTGTTTCAGTTTTTATGTTTAGTTGTTTTCCCGGGGGGGGGGGAGGCTTTTCCCCGGTGTGCGGGGTTTTTGTTGTTTTGAGGGTGCTGGTATGTTAAAAGGTTGTTGCTTTCCCCAAAAATGCAGTTTGTTTGTTTTTATGTTGCTTGCTCCCAGGACGTGCAGCTGCTCGTGTTGTCTTGCTCCCGGGGTGCTGCAGTCTGCTTTAGTTGTCTTGTCCAGGATGGGCATCGCTCTTTTTTGTTTGCTCCCCGGACGCTGCAGTCTGCTCCCTGTTGTTTGTCCCGGGGCCCGGGAGTTGCTCCTGTTGTTTTGCTTCCAGGATGCGCGTTGCCGTGTTTTCTTTCCAGGTGCTGCAGTTGCCCGTGTTGTCTTGCCCCCGGACTGTTGCAGTTGTCCGTGTTGCCTTGCCCCCAGGACTGCTGGTCTCTCCGTTTGTCTTGCTCCAGGACTGCTGCAGTCTGCTCCGTGTTGTCTTGCTCCCAGGCTGCGCAGTCTGCTCGGTTTTGTCTTGCCCCCAGGACTGTTGCAGTCTGCTCCGTGTTCCCTTGCTCCCGGATGCTGCAGTCTGCTCGTTTGTCTTGCCCCCAGGACTGCTGCGCTGTATTCGGGTCCATGTTGTTTTTCCTCCCAGGACTGCTGCAGTTGCTCCATGTTGTCTTGCTCCCAGGACGGGCTGCAGTCTGCTCCTGTTGTCTTGTTTCCCAGGGACTGCTGCAGTCTGCTCCATGTTCTTCTGTGGAGATGCACCGGTTATCTCGTGATGTATCACCAATGGCGCCTTTAGGCAGGAACGAGAGTTGGCTCCACGTCTCAGAGTTGATTCATCATGACGCCGTGGTAGTCTGAGGTGCCCGTTATGAGTACCTGTGTGAACCAATCATTGTCGCACCACGGGACAGGTCTTCTTTCTCTCGCATTTGGTTCTAAACCATCCACGTGAAACCCACTCTCCCGAGCTCTCTGCTGATCAGAGACTTAGCAACAGCTTCTACTGCTAAGATCTGAGAAAGCAGCATCTCTCTGTTAGAGACGGGGAACAGCTCTCTACTGCTCAGAGACTGAGCAAAGCATCTCCTATTGCTCGGACTGCAAACGATTCTATGCTCAAGACTGGGGCAACACATCTTCTGTCAGAGACTGGCAAACAGCATTTTTACTGCTCGGGAACTGAGCAAACGCTCTTGCTGCTCAGAGATGAGCAAACAGGTATCTCGCAGAGACTGAGCAAACAGCACCCCTACTGCTCGGACTGAGAAACAGCATCTCTTGTCAGAGGAGGGCCAACAAACAGCATCTCTGCTGTTCAGAGATGAGCAAACGCATCTTACTGCTCAGAACTGAGCAACAGAAATTCTTGGTTCAGAGACTGAGCAAACAGCATCTCTACTGCTCAGAGACTGAGAAACAGCATCTCTATGCTCAGAGACTGAGCCAACAGCATCTCTCTGTCAGAGACTGAGCAACGCGTATCTCACTGCTCAGAGCTGAGCAAACAGCCATCCTATGTCGGGAGACAAAGCAAACAGCATTCTATGCTCAGAGACTGGCCAACGATTCTCTGCTGTTCGAGACTGGCAAACGCATCTCCTACTGCTAGGATGGGGGAAAACAGATCTCTGCTGTTCAGGATGGCAAACGCATTTCTACTGCTCAGAGCTGAGAAAACAGCATCTTACTGCTCAGAGAGGCAAACAGCATCTCTGCTGTCAGGACTGAGCAAACAGCTCTCTACTGCTCAGAGACTGAGCAAACAGCATCTCTGCTGCTCAGAGAATGAGCAAACGCATCTCAAACTGCTCAGAGATGAGCAAACAGCATCTCTGCTGTTCAGAGACTGAGCAAACAGCATCTCATGCTCAGAGATGGCCAAACAGCATTCTATGCTCAGAGACGGGAGAAAAACAGCATCCCTACTGCTCAGTACTGGCAAAACAGCATTCTCTACTGCTCAGAGACTGAGCAAACAGCATTCTCTACTGCCAGAGACTGAGCAAACAGCATCCCTACTGCTCAGAGACTGAGCAAACAGCATCTTGCTGATCAGAGACTGAGCAAACAGCATCTCTGCTGATCATAGACTGAACAAAAGCATCTCTGTGATCAGAGACTGAGCAAACAGCATCTCTACTGCTCAGAGACTGGCCAAACAGCATCTCTGCTGTTGAGATATGAGCAAACAACATCTCTACTGCTCGGAGATGAGCAGACTGCAACGTGGGACTCTTTCAAGCCAGTCACGTTTTTAACAATTGGCCTAAAATTGTAATGTGTGTTTGTGTTGTGGTGTGTGTGTGTGTTTTGTGTTTTGTGTTGTGTGTGTGTGTGTGTATGTGTGTGTGTTGTGTGTGTGTGTGTGTGTGTGTGTGTGTGTGTGTGTGTGTGTGGTGTGTGCGTTGGGGAGATAGGTTAGAGGGGAAAAGGGACAGTGAGGAAGATGGGTCTGAGAAATGGAAGGACTGCCACATCGTCAAAATAGATTCCACACTCAAAAAGAAGCCAGTTTATTTCAAACATTCTCAAAACCCTTACAGTGGGAGACTTTTTTTTCCCCGAGTCTTGGATCAAATAAGAATACTTACATCTTTCAGAAAGTGAAAAAACTCAATCTGCTGCAATATCTGTGAACAAGGTTTCTTTTACGAAGTCTGCTGACAAAGTGCCCAATGGAATGTAAACCCCCAACATGCAAAGAACATTTGTCATAGTACAAGAACCAATACAACGCGGAACAGTACAGTACAATCCCAGTACAATACAATACAATACGTTAAGATATGAACACACCAAAAAGTTTGATAAGATACAATGAAAACGTGACACAATCCCAATGAGATACGAAATTACGATTTTAATACAATGTGACGTGACAGATGCAATATGATACAAAACTACAATATAAACAACGTGACATGATCCCGTGCAATAAATGAAACAATGACGATATTTTTACAATTTGACGTGACATGCTACAATAAGAACGAAAATGCGATCGAACAGAAAATAAACGTGACACAATGCAATACGATACGAAATTTCGATGACATATAATGTGACGTGACACGTTGCAATAGTATAAAAAAACTACGATATATTACAATGTGACTGACACAATACAATACAATATTACGACACAATACAACGTGGCGTGACACAGTGCAATTCGACACGGAATTACATGTAAAACAATGTAACGTGACACGATGGGGTATACTGCAACCAAAACGAAAGACATACTTCTATGTTCTGTGGTGACGGAGGTCGCAAAATCAGACTGCACGGGGAAAGCCTCGTGATGGGTGCTGTTGGTCAGGGGAGGTAATGCTTGTGTTGACGACAAGCCCATCAAATTTGGTCATACACGCACATTGCGCTGGCCGTAACTGTGAAAATGTCTTGTGTGACAGGAGTAAGCGTTGCCGACTACACCCCCCAGGGTTTTCCCGTGCACTGCTCCCACTCCACCGCCCTCCCTCCCCCCTCCAGCTCTGTTTTTCCCTGTGTGTGTGTGTGTGTGTGGGGTGTGTGTGTGTGTGTGTTGTGTGTTTATCTGTCTCTGCATCTGTGTCTCTGTGCCCATGCACTGCCAAGCGAATAAAGAGAGAATTTGGGCCAAGTCTTACATTCTTGAAGGGCCACCATTTATGTATACTCCTCAAAAGTGGCCCTTTGGTTTTATGATTGAAAGGGGATTTTGAAAATATCCGAAATTTTGCACAATGCTTAAAGAGTGGTGGTTTTTACAATTCCCCCTTTTAAAGCAGCTGAATGTAAATTTTTCAAAACACAACTGAAAGCAAAAATGTATGGATAAGCTGTTCATTTTCAAAGGGACTCCCTGCATCGTTCGGTATATTCCTAAATGACATCGCACTTGTTTTGTTTATCAGTGGATATGCCCATCAGCAGTTTATTTTAATCCCTTTTAAATTGATTTTTTTTATATTGTAATTATTTCTGGGAACGAGGTGATATCCCCCGATATGGGTCTTTGCAGAACGAAGTGACATCCCTGATTTGGGTCTTTGCAGAACGAGGTGACATCCCTGATATGGGTCTTTGCGAACGGGTACATCCTGATATGGGTCTTTGCAGAACGAGGGTGACATCCTGATATGGGTCTTTGCAGAACGAGGTGACATCCCTGATTTTGGGGGCTTTGCAGAACGAGGTGACATCCCTGATATGGGTTTTTTTGCAGAACGAGGTGACATCCCCGATATGGGTCTTTGCAGAACGAGGTGACATCCCTGATATGGGTCTTTGCAGAAACGAGGTGACATCCCTGATATGGGTCTTTGGCAGAACGAGGTGACATCCCTGATATGGGTCTTTGCAGAACGAGGTGACATCCTGATATGGGTCCTTTGCAGAACGAGGTGACATCCCCGATTTTGGGTCTTTGCAGAACGAGGTGATATGGGTCTTTGCAGTGACTGGGCCCTAAAGACCATCAATGAATTGAATCAGATTTATGCACAATAGTCCCTGTGTCTTTGCAATGCTTTTATTACTTTTTTTATAATTCAGGTTTCCCAGTCTTCTCTGATGTTTACTTCAGTTTTTACAATATCATCTTTACCAAATGTACTGATTAAAATGACTTTGGCTTTTACTTTGACTTTTAAACCGAAATAAGATGGACAAAAATATGAATTTAAGCTTGATAAACGTTTCAGTTAAATTTTTGTACTTCTCTTTTTCTCTCTCTCTCTCTCTCTCTCTCTCTCTGCTACCCCGTGCGCGAACACCCGCGCGTACACACACACACACAACAACACAACACACACACACGGTGCCGCCTGCATTTCTTATATTGCCATATAGAGAATGACCTACTCAGAATTGTTCAGTCTAAATGTTTACTTTAAATGAAAAGGGGAGGGGGGGGGGGGGAAAAGGAGATTTGTTGCTGTTGTTCTTTTTTTTCCTAAGGGGAGGGGGAGGGAGGGGGAGGGGGGGGGGTTTTGGGGGGGGGGGGGGGGGAGGGGTTGTGGGTTTCATTTTCTTTTTGTATATCATCCCTAAGGCAAAAGAAAAGACATGAAGCCACACACCGAGGTGAAAATTTCGGAATGGTGTTTCCCGTGTGGCTTCATCTGCACCTGTTGAATCGATCAGGTCGGGACCCCCCCCCCCCCCCTCCCTCCCACCACCACACACACACACACACACACACCAACCACGCACCATTTTCCCCCGCAAAGTTCCCCCCTTCCACTGGTCCCCCCTGGGGACGGCCGGGGGGGGGGGGGGGGGGGGGGGGGGGGGAGAGACTCCCGGGGCAGGGAGGAGGGGAAGGTGGCAAATTTTGGCGAAGGGAAAAACAAGCAGAGGAAGACAGTTGTCCACAGACGGGGGGGAGAAAAAATTTTAAAATTCTCCCCCCCCCCCCAACCCCCCCCCCCCCACCCCCGACCCCCCAGCCATTATGGGTGTTTGGCTGTCGGGCTGAAAGGGTGGGCCGGATCGTGCGCCCTGGGTCCCCCCCCTTCCCGGGGGCCCCGGGTTTGTATGTCATTGTGGTATTTCCCCCCCGACATTGACCCCCATCGGCTGTTTCCCTGGCGCTGGCTGTTCCCCTGTTGGGCCTGTGGGGGGGGGGGGGGGGGGGGGGGGGGGGGGGGGGGGGGGGGGGGGAGGATGTATTGTTGGTTTTTTTTTTTTGCGGTTATCGTGAGTCTTTAAAAAAAACCCCGTTTGTCGAAAATGCACGTGTGCTTTCGTTGTGTACATGAAATAAAAATCACTAGATTTGTGTGTGTTGATTATTGTACATGAAAAAACATCATAGCCCTTGTGTCGTGTGGATTATTGTACATGAAATAAACACATATGCCCTTGTTTCGTGTTTGATTTTCGTATTTTACATGAAAAAACACACCAGTATGCCCCTTTTTTTGGTGTTGATTGTTGTAATGAATTAAACATCAGTATGCACCTTGGGGCGGGGATTTTTTGTAATGAAATAAACTCAGTAGTACCTTATTTCGTGTGTTGAAAGTTGTATTTTACATGAAAAAACGTCAGTTGCACCTTTTTTTCGTGGTTGTTGTTGACTGAAATTAAACTCAGTATGCACCTTGTGTCGTGTGTTATTTTTGTACATGAAATAAACACATATGTACCTTTTTTCGTGGTTGAAAGTTTTATTGTCATGAAATAAAAAGTCGTTGCACCTTTTTTCGTGTTTGATTGTTTTTCATGAATTTAAAATCAGTATGATCTTGTGTGTGTGTTGATTTGGGGGGCGATGTGGTTTTTTCTGTGACGCCACGGTCTGGTCGGGCTTTTTCCACAAAAGGAAAAATGAAGAATTCACACACACTCTTTCCCCTTTTCCCTTTTTCCACTCTCCAAACAAAAAAAAGTATTTCATAAAATAAAATGTACTTACTCAAATTATTCCAAGATCAAAACTGTGACAGAGTCGGTTGTCGGGTGCTTTTCCGGCGATTTTGTTGTTTTTGTGTTGTTTGTTTTTTTGTGTTGTTGTTGCTTTTATTGGTTAAAGAAACAGACAACAAGCAAAAAAACAGAGAAAAAAAAAAACCGAAATCACGTTAAAAAATATGCAAACAAAAAAACCCCAGCAGAAAAGAGGACTAATTCAGCTAGGAGCCTGTTACAAAGCATGGTCACTCGATGCATACACAACATTTCAAACAAAGCAGGGTCACCCATGAATACAAAAATTTTGTATACAAAGCATGGTCACCCATGACTTACAAGCATATGTATACAAAGAGGTCACTCTATGACTTACACAGCTAATAAAATTTTAAACGGGCAAACGGATATCAACAATCAATTTGTGTGGTGTGTTGGGGTGTGTGTTTGTGTGGTGTGTGTGTTGTGTTGTGGTGAGTGTGTGTGTTGTGAGTGTGTGTTGTGTGTGTGTGTTGGTGTGGTGTCGCGTGTGTGTGTGTGTGTGTTGGGGAGGTAAAAGGTTTTTTTGGGGCACGTGTCATGTATGAGCCACACCATAAGATGTCCCCACAGTGTTGGGCTGTGAGTCACTGTCCCCCACATTTTGGGCTGGGCCCCCCCGACAACCACGTTGCATCTACTCCTTAAAACGCCCGCTGTAAATTTTTTGCTTTCTAAAATAGAAGAATTTTTTTCCCCTTTGATTCACTTTTGTGGCAAAAAATTTTTGGGGGGCAATTTCGGTAGGAAATAAACTGGTTTAATTTCTATCTTTTCAGACAGACAGACTCTAGGGTGACCCTGGAAAGTGACAGCCCTACATGACTCCCAGCTCACGTGCTGTAAAAACCCGGAACTGAAAAAAGGGAGTCACAATGTATGGGGTCAGGTGGGTGTAAAAAAGCAGGAAGAAGAAGAGGCAGCACAAGTATGGGCGTCAGGTGGTGTAAACAGCAGGGGTGAAGAAAGGCGTCACAATGTTGGGGAGTCAGGTGGCTGTAAAAAGGGAATAAGAAGAGGGAGTCACATGTTGGGCGTCATGGCTGTAAACAGCAGGGAAAGGGAAGAAGAGGCAGTCACAATGTATGGCATCAGGTGGCTGTAAAAAAGCAGGGATGAAGAAAAAAGGGGAGTCACAATGTATGGGCAGTCAGGTGGGTGAAAAAAGCGGGATGAAGAAGAGGCAAATCACAATGTATGGGCATCAGGGGCTGTAAAAAAGCAGGAAAGAAAAAGGGGCAGTCACATGTAGGGCGTCAGGTGGCTTTAAAAGCAGGGACTGAAAAAGAGGGGAAAATCACAATGTATGGGCAGTCAGGTGGCTTAAAAGCAGGAACTGAAGAAAAGGCAAAAATGTAGGGGATCAGGGGCGAAACAGCAGGGACTGAAGAAGAGGCAGTCACAATGTAGAGCAGTCAGGTGGGTGTTTAACAGCAGGGACTGTGAAGAGCAGTCCAATGCATGGGCAGTCAGTGGGGTTAAACAGCAGGAACTGAAAAAGAGGGGAGTCACAATGTAGAGGTCGGTGGCTGTAAAACAGGAAAAAGAAGAAGAGGCGTCAAATTATGGGGAGTTTAGGTGGCTGTAAACAGCGGAACTGAAGAAGAGGAGTCACAAAGTTTTGGGGAGTAGGTGGCTGTAAACAGCAGGAACTGAAAAAGAGGCGTCACAATGTATGGCTCCATTCCAGGGGAACATGCCAGCTAACTTTCTGGGGGCTCCCCCGCTGGTCGTATTTTAGGGGGGTATCCCCCAACCTTTCCGTCGGGGCGACACTCACAGATGACATACTATTCGAAGATTTCCCTTTTCCGCACCTGTCTAAAAACACTGAAAACCACCGCGCCCCCTGCCTTGGCAGCGTGCTTGACAGGGGTCTAGGTGGAAGTCAAGACATCAAGGCTAAGTAAACTCTCCATTTTGAAGTTGGCTTTTACAGTGTCTGGGTCTGAAAATCAGATCACGACAACATGTAGATGTTCCTTTTAAAAACTTTTAGGTCTGAGGTCGACGACAGCCATGATTTGTTCCTAAAGAGCCTTTTTTACCCGGGGCTGCAGAGTTTAGCTGGAGTGGTCTGGCATGTCGGAATGAGCGATTTTATGGAAATTGGGGAAACAACACACAACACACACCACACACACACAGAGGGCACCCTGCATTTTTTACATTGCCAAAGGAAGATCTATAGAATTGTTCATCTAAACGTGTACGTTAGTGAAGGAGGGGGGGGGGGAAAAAGGATTGTTTCTTTTGTTTTTTTTTTTTTCACTAGGAGACAGAGAGAGAGGGAAGACCAGAGGAAAGGGGAGAGAAGGGGAAAGGGGGAGAGAGAAGAGGAAACAGCGGGGGGGGTTTCATGTTGATGTTTCACTATGATACGCAACATAATGGGGAAAAGATAAAGACGATGCGGGCGACACCGAGGTGACAAAAAGAACTTTTTCACCCGGTTAGCCCCGGCGTCCTTAGGTAATCCCCTTTTTTCTTATTTAGGGATGTGCCATCGCACCCTGCCAAGCAAGGCCTTCCAACGGGGGGTTTTTTTAAAGCCCCTCGTGGAAGCGTTTTACGATTCCTTTTTTTAACAAAACATTTGTCACACTTTCCTGTTGTTTACACGTTTTTGTCACGTGCTAAAAGCCCAAAGAATCACTAAAAGAAAAAGTAAACTGAAATCGATTCGACAACAAAAAGGCGGAACGGTTTTTGGGCCCAGATCAGAGTCAGCGTTTTTTTGCATAGAAAACCCAAGGACGCCTATGAAGCCTTGGTTGTTTGAAACTGTAAAATTTTGTTTCTCCCCGTAGAAAACAACAACATGATACTCCATTGGAATTATTTTTAGTCTAAGTGAAATGTTCGGTGCTACACACTTTGTTGATCCGATGAAATACAGGGGGCCCACTCTTCCAAAGTACAGCAGACACTCCGGCGTGCAACCGCCCAAAAAAACGCGGGGCGTAGGGTGGAAGCCCGGGTTTTTCGTCACGCGCGAAGACGCCGATTGAACGAAAATCGCCGCTAAATTCTCTAATGACGGAAAGGTTTTCCGTTATACTTCAGCTGCGCACCTGCGGGAACGATGGTGTGTGTGTGTTTTTGGGGGGTTGTGCTATGCAGTCGTAACTTTTTTTCCCCTTTCACTCGCCTTTCCTCCATTCGTCTCTTTGTTCTTATTGGTTCAAAAACCAATAAGAACAAAAGCACGAATGGAGGGAAAAGGGGTCAAATTGTCAAAAGTCTTGGCGTACAAATTTTCCCCCCCCCCCCTTTAAATTTTTCCCTCCGGTGTCCC
>JAFLJL010003117.1:0-21069 GCA_018398815.1 Conus ventricosus | reverse complement strand
AAACACGCGATCAAAGAAAAGTGGGTACGCGCGCGTGTTGGAGGATTCTCTCCCTGGCCCACCACTGCAAATGCCAAGACCGATGGGAAACACTTCAGAGATGCTGTGTACAACGCCGCCCTGTCCCCTTTGGCAAAAAGACCAGCGAGTCAGCTGATTGGTTCGAAGCCCATTTAGAAAAAATGACACCAGTCATCGGGGCCCAAGAGAAACGCCCTGGCAGCACACAAAACCTATCCCAGTGAGCCGAACCTCCAGGTTCTCCGTGCTGCTCGCAGCAAAGTCCAGAGTGTGCCCAACGATTATTGGCTTCAGCTCTGCTCCAGATTCAGATCGCAGCTGACACAGGCAACATAAGGCGATGTATGACGGCATAAAGCAGGCATTGGGCCCAACGCAAAAGAAACTACCCCTTGAAATCAGCTACAGGGGAGGTGATTCAGGACAGAACAACAGATGGAGCGCAGGGTAGAACACTACACTGAGCTATAATCAAGGGAAAATAGTCACAGAAGATGCCCTGAATGCCATAGAGCGCCTACCAAAGCTGGAAGAGCTTGACAGAGAACCAACCATAGACGAACTCAATGAAGCCCTGGACTCTCTTGCCTCTGGCAAGGCACCAGGGAAAGAGGGTATTCCCGCCGAAGTACTGAAGTGCTGTAAAGAGACACTCGTCCCCGAGTTGCATGAAATCCTCTGCCTCTGTTGGAGTGAAGGCGAAGTACCACAAGACATGAGGGATGCTAACGTCGTCACACTGTACAAAAACAAAGGTGACAGAAGCGATTGCAATGATTATCGTGGCATATCCCTCCTTAGTATCGTTGGGAAAGTCTTGCACGAGTAGTACTGAAGAGGCTCCAAGTACTTGCAGAGCAAGTTTATCCTGAATCGCAGTGCGGTTTCCGTGCCAACAGATCCACTATAGATATGATCTTCTCCTTAAACAACTTCAGGAGAAATGTAGGGAGCAAAGGCAGCCACTCTTCTTGCCTTCATAGACCTCACAAAGGCTTTCGATCTGGTCAGCAGGGATGGCCTCTTCAAGATCCCCACCAAGATTGGATGTCCACCCAAACATCTCAGCATCATCAGATCCTTCCACGAAGATATGAAAGGCACCGTCGTCTTTGACGGCTCAACATCAGCTGCCTTGAACATACGGAGCGGAGTGAAACGGGGTTACGTCCTGGCTCCCACCCTGTTGGAATCTTCTTTGCTGTGATGCTGAAACACGCATTTGGTCCTGCCAGCTGAAGGTATCTACCTCCGAACCAGGACAGACGGAAGCTCTTCAACGTCTCCAGACTAAGGGCCAAGACTAAAGTCAAACTGAGGTGCCTGCATGACTTCCTCTTTGCAGACGACACAGCAGTAACCGCCCACTCAGCCGAGGACCTACAGCAGCTCCATGACTCGCTTCAGCGATGCCCGACAAGACTTCGGGCTAGCATTAGCTTGAAGAAAACAACAGGTCATGGGACAGGATGTTGACTCTCCCCAGTCATCAGCTCAATGACCATGAACTGATGACGTCCATGACTTTGTTTATCTGGGCTCAACTATCTCAGACACCCTCTCACTTGACGCAGAGCTCAACAGACGCATCGGCAAGGCAAATACCACCATGACCAGATTGACAACGAAAGCATGGAACAACAGCAAGCTGACCGAGCACACAAAGATCCAGATCTACAGAGCCTGCGTCGTGAGCACCCTCCTGCATGGCAGCGAGTCTTGGACTTTGCGTGCCCGACAAAAGCGAAAGCTCAATGCTTTTCAATATGCGTAGCATCCGACGCATTTGACCATCACCTGGCAGGACAAAGTCCCAAACAACACTGTCCTGGAAAGAGCCGGACGCACCAGCATGTACACGCTTCTGAACAGAGACGTATGCGCTGGCTCGGCCATGTCGTGCGCATAGATGATGGACGGATCCCTAAAGACCTCCTCTTTGGAGAACTTGTGCAGGGAAAACGTCCCACGGGCAGACCACAGCTGCGATTCAAACACGTGTGCGGAGGGACCTAAAAGCCTTGAACATCGACCAGAACTGGGAAGCAACGGCCCTCGAACGGTCAGCCTGGACGATAGACTGTGCAGAAAGGTCTCCAAGTTCGAAGAGACACTCGCTCAGCAGCACGGGGAAAAAAGAATAAAGGCTGCAGCCCAGCAGACCGACCAGCGTCGGACTTCATCTGTGCCCTCTGCCACAGGGACTGTCATTCCCGCGTCGGACTGGCCAGCCACACCCGTCGCTGTACCAGAATAGACACATAGAGCGCAACTCCATAGTCTTCCCAGACTGAAGGATGCCTACTGTAATAACAATAACGATAATCATAAGACGCTAAAAAAACAAAGAGGGGGGGGGGGGGGTTCCAAAACAAAAGTCCCAAAAAAAAAAAATAGCAAAGGCGGGGGTGGTGGAGGTCCTAAAAAAAATAACGTAATAATAATAATGATAAACATAATTACAAATCGCATAATTACAAATCGCATAACAATAAACGTAGTAATCATAATCAACATAATAATAAAACACAGAAATAAAAAACATGATAAACATTAAGATGAACACATAATAAACATAATAGAATTAATAATAATGATAAGCTAATAAATCATAAAAAACATGGAAAATTTTAAATAAAACAAAAAAAAGAAATAAAAAACAAAATAAAGGAACATAAGAAAATGATAATGATAATAGTGTAGAAAAAAAATCGTGGAGGCGGGCAGCGGCCCCTCAAAAAGAGAACCCCCTTCAGCAAGTTTTGGGCCCTTATCCCCTGCCTTAGGGGGGTTGGGCCACCCCCGGTTCTGATCCGGTGTCCTTGCTGCCCCTTTTCTTTTCCCCATTTTGGGGAGAGCCTGGCGGGGATTCAACCCTGACCCTCGGACAGTCATTTTTATTTAATGCTCGCGCTTTAACCACGACCCACAGGGACACGTTTGTAGGGAAATTAACCCTTATGAAGTTCATTTTTGTTCCTCCTTGCCAGACCCAAGCTTGAACCCCTCTCTGCCGCTTTCCATTGTTTCGGCTTTTTTTTTCCCTTTCCTGCAACTAAGTTTTTATGAGGCGTATGCAGACTTTCCTAAAAATCCCCTACTCCAATTTTGCAGTGAGATTTTGACCGATCCCTTTCCCCCTCAGGCTGTTTGCCAGATCAGATCTTTTTAGTCTTGTAGATTTGGCTGCACCCATTCTGTTTTAGGGGCACCCTGAGCTCGATCAGATCAGCGTTTGGGTTGATTAGAGGGATACTATGTCTGGTCCATGCCACTCTTTGAGATCTTGGGTGCTTTTCCCTTCGGGGAGGTCTGCGTGCACTTCCGCATCTGCCCCCCAGCAGACTCTGCCGCTGTTTCGAGGGGCACTTTTGTTCTTGGCCATGATTGCTGCCTCTGCCTGAAAAAAAGGTTGCGGGTGCTTTTGGGTCTGATTCTCGCTTTTGTTTTTTTTTTGGTACAGCCCAGACTACTTGTACAATTTCTTTGAGCATTTGTTGTGCCTCCAGTTCCTTTCCCTTGACCCGGGGGACTTTACTGAGTTAGAACTGCTCCAGTTTTTTTTTTCTGGCAGGGGGGAGCGGATCTCTTTTTTCCCCCCCACTTCCCCAGTTTGCATTTGAGGGCAAAAGGTCATTTCGTTTGAGAATAAAAGCGATCCTGAGGGGGCCCTGTGCCAAATGTCATTCCAATTAGACTTTTTTGGGAGTGCTTTCTCCCGTTGTCCATTCCCCTTGTGGCTTGCTGGATGCTTTTTGGAGCTTTTTTGGTTTCTTCTTTTTCACTCCTGAACAGCATGTCTTTTTGGTTTTTTCCTTTTGGGCCCTTTGACCCCCTTTCATTTTTGGGTCACCCCCAGTCCTTGTTGTGGTCTGTGTGTTTTGGTTTTTTCTCGTTTGAGACTTTTTTTGCAAAATCCATCGCTCTTGAATTTTCCATTTTTCCCTGTCTTAGCTGGGTTGATTTTTCTACCACCTTGCCCCCCTGAGTCCCCAGCATGCTTTGAAGTTGATTTTCTCTGCTTTATTTTCCCTCCAGGTGGATTTCAGGGGTATTTGAGTTTTGCTTGGCGACAGTACACGCGTGTCAGTCAAAAGGGGTGGGACACCAACCTTTTTCCTTGTAACTTTTGGGGGGAGGGGGGTTCCTTTGCCTCCACGTGCGGGCAGTGGCGTATATCATCAGGGGGAAAAGGAGCTTTGGTATCAGCATGAACGCAGAACCAGCCTTTTTATTTCCAGGGATCCCCCCCGGGTAAAGGGGCCCCCAAACCCTTTTTTCCCCGCCATTGCTTGGTTTTTTTCTCTTTGTGTGTCTTTCGCGATCATCATACTTTCCAAGGCTCTTGACTACTTTTTGGGGTTGTTGGAATGGCCTGGTTGGAACCTGAAACCACGATTCGGCCACTTTTCCCTTTCCTCGGAGAGACTCCG
Organism: Conus ventricosus; assembly: GCA_018398815.1. Taxonomy (NCBI): domain Eukaryota; kingdom Metazoa; phylum Mollusca; class Gastropoda; order Neogastropoda; family Conidae; genus Conus; species Conus ventricosus. The sequence continues at coordinate 16,615 of JAFLJL010003117.1, read as the reverse complement.
TATTTTTTTGGGTTAAACCCTTCATTCTGGATAAACCAATTTGTCGTCCACCCTCTCCAGACATGCCCTGTCCGTCTTCTTGGTGAAATCACTGTAGTGCACCCATGAAGGCCTTGGGGAGGCATCTTGTATCCTCCCCAAGGTCTGTTTGTCTCGCGTTGTTTGTTGTGCTTTCAAGATATTCTTGCCGCCGAACAGTATCGGAAATTTCACCCCCATTGCAATGCCCACTTCCAATTGACCCAATCATTTGTGTACCCCTTGTAGAAAACCGCTTGAGAAGCATTGAAGTACTCTTGAACCCTGTCGCGGATGTTCTTTGGGACATGGTCATCTCAAGAGCCAACGTATCATTCAGGGGCAAGATCCATGGGGTTTGCCAGATCAAAGCCACACAGTCCAGGGCCTCTTTTCTGTTTTTGCTTTTTGGATGCTCCCCGATCTTGGCGTGTTTAACAGCCCCCCACCCTGGGGGTGCCCCCTTTCTGGATGACACACCCCGTCCTTTTTTTTTCCATCAGGTACTTGGTTAGCCCTTTCTGCCCCTACAGAGAAATGATTTTTTCCCTTTGACGTTCAGTAGTGATATTGGCCCAACTGGCTGATGTCAAATTGGTTTTGCTCCTTGGGGATGTCACCCATCTGCCCTATCCCCTGGCCCCTGATCTTCTGGGTTTTTCCAACCATCGCAGCCCTGTGGGCCCCCAGCACCCTTGGGGAATTTTTGAAAGTGGTAAAGGATTCCGTTTGGCCCTGGTGATGATTTGGGTCTGCTTTGTCGACCACCTTTGATTTCCGCCAACTTTGAGGCTTGCTTGAAAATGTTTCCCCAGGGTTGGTTTTGGGCCCCACCAGACCTTTAATGTCGATGGGCTTTGCTCTGTGAGTCAGGTAGTTTTCCCCGATCTGCTCAAGAACCCTTTGTCACACTTAGGGTCCCAAATTTTGGCGCCAAACATGTTTGGCAAACGGGAAGGGGGCTCTGAAAAACGTCTTGCGTCTTCTTCTTTTTGTCTTCCCCTTTCTCGCAGATTCCCCTTTGCTGGGGGGCTGTGTTTTTCTTTCCGGTCTTCCACAGTTTTCCAAGCCTTGTTTTTTAGCTGGCAGTGCGGGTTTTTATTTGCTTCTTGGGTTTTTCTTTTGGCCGTTGTCCTCTTTTTTTGTGCGGATTTCTTTGGAGGTGTTTTCTCTTTGGGTATTTTTTCTCCATAGGCGTTCACATGTGGGAACACAATGTCCCCCTATTGGAGTTTGTTTCCAGGTGCTTTTCCCTATCGGTGATCGAGTCTTGGGCGATTTTGATAGTTTCTCCCAATCTTCAGTTTCGTTTGCTCGTGGCAGGGTTTAGTTTCAGGCGCCTGGGATCGAGGGCCGTGCAAAATTCCCCATCCCAAAACCCAAAAGCGTGGATGTCCCGGCATGTGGTTTAAATCCTGGCCTGGTTTTTGACGTCTTATCTGCTGTGGGCGCTGCTGTTTCAATAGTCTTTACACTCCATCTTTGTTTGTGGGGTCTTCAGCCCGGGTGGGAGCGAAACGCTTTTTCCACAACACATGGATATTCCATTTGGGCCCCTGTTCATAGTCCTTTGGGTTTGCGTCGGATTGGTTGAGCACCCATGGTTCATCATTCTTCCCCCTTTTGGTGAAACCGGGAGCTCTTTTCCCTTTTTTTTTTTGTAGCCAATAATAAATATAATAAAAAAAAGAAAAAGCTTAAACTGATAATGTAAGAATGAAAAAAATAATGATAAAAAATAGTAACAGGAAAATAATCGTAGAATAATAAAAATAATAAATAAGATGTGTGTGTTGTGTGTGTGTTGTGGGTGTGTGTGTGTGTGTGTGTGTGTTGGTTGAGGGTGAATGAGCGTAGTTGTTCAAACAATTATATGTTGATTCGATTTTTTGTCCCCGGTTTCTTGTGCTCCAAAAAAATCAGTCCTGCACCCCCCCTTTCACTGACAAATCTGGAAAATAAACCCCGGGCAAAGATTCGGTATGAAAAACTATATTTTAAAACAAATTAGCTGCCCAAACCCCCAGCTGCCCACCTTTACTTCCCTCAAATTGCTTGCATTCTTTAAGTCTAACTTCCCGTCCGACCCGACCTTTTCACCCACAGTCGTCGTGCAGAAAAGGCCCCTGAAGCCAACTACAGGGATGCCGAGATCCCCGGGGAAAGGGTTTTCCCAAAAATGTCAAAGAAATTTGAAGTTTGGAGACAGATTTTGTCTCAGCACTCACCTTTGCAGACAGTCTTTTGGGCCGTTCCCATTTAAACGTAACACGATAGTTTCATTATGGAATTTCTGGACAAAAATGACTGAAGATCCCAAAGGGGGTCGAGAGTGAATTCTGAGCGAATTGGGGTTGGGGGTTAAAAAAGTCTGCCGTTTTGTCCCTCTCATCTATTTTCCAAAATTTACAAATTTTTCAAAAAAACGTGATCGGAAAAAGAGGGCCCGTACTGCCTCTATCGTCATGTCAAGGGGGACTGATTGTCACGGTGAAACTTTTTAATGTCGGTGCTTCTGAATGTTTGTTTCTACCTAAAACGGCGTTAACGAGTAAGGAGAAGTGCTACATGGGTGGGGAAATTTGATTAGATGGACCCCCGGTCGGGGGAACTAAAGGGCAGTCATTTGGGAAAAGGAGTCGGCAAATTCACCGTTAAAGCCCCGATCATGGGAAGATGAAAGAGGTATCAACCCAACAAAGCTTGAGAAGTCCTAGCGTAAAAAGATTTCCAAATGGTCGTGGAAAAAGAGGTTATCATTTCACACACACGCGCGCGCGCACACACTCGCACACACCAAAATCCACCTCCCTGACACACACAAAACCAAGAGACTTTGAAGTCCGTCTATCACGGTGGAAATCTTGGCTGACACCACCTGTAGTTTCATCCCTCTCATCGGTCGCCTCCACATGAAGTACCACCTTGACAGTGTCATGGATATTTTGCTTCATCCGTGTCGGCAATGTTAATATTCTTTTCCAAAACGACAGTAGTATTTACATTCTTCCCCCTCAATAACAATGATGTAATATTCTTTCCATTAATAACAGTAATATGTTCTTTACCATAAATGACAATACTGTAGGTATCCTCCAATTGTAGTATGAGGAAAATAAATGATTAACAATCAATGAATGTGATGTGAGTGTCCTCCACCAATAACAATGATGTGAATAACCTGTATCAATGACAGTGGCGTGGAAATCCTTCATCATTGACAGATTTATCCATTGTGGCTATGAAAGTAATGCAAATACCCTTGTCTTTCAAAAACAGAAATGTGGATATATCCTTCTCCATTAAATGGTGATGTAGACATCTTTCTACGTAATCTACGGTGATGCAGATACCTGTCTTTATTAATGTTACAGATGTTGTCTTTCTCCGTCAATGTCAGTGACGTGTGTTTTGCTCTTCCTCGATGACAATGTGAGTGATCTGTATATTATTTTGTGTAGGATATCTTTTTCCATCAATGCCAGCGATATGGATATCGTTTCATCAGTGACAGTAATACGGACGTCCTTTATCAACACTAGTGATACCCTTCTCTGTCAATAACAGTTTTGTGGATGTCCCTTTTCATTGTCCTTTTTCATCAACAGCAGTGATGTAGATATTGTCCATCAAGAAAGGTGGCTTTAACACCCTTCTCTTTTTATAACAATAATATAGACGCATTCTTCATTGATTACCACGATATGGACATGTTTCATCATTAATAGTGATGCCCTTCTCCACCAACGACAATGATAATGGATATCCTTTGCTGTCAACAACAGTAATATCAACATCCTTTCCATCAATACTTGTGATGTGGATTTCTCCTCTATCAATGACAAATGATGTGAATATCCTAGCACATCATGAAGTTGATTTTTTGCCTTGATGACGTCAACAAATTCTTTTCCGGGGTTGTCTGGAATTTGTTTGTTTTTTTAGTTTTTTCTCCAGAGGACGTCATTTTCTTCATTTCCAACGGACGTCAAAATTGCGTTCCCTTGAGGGCATCGCAAACTGCTTTGTTTCCTCAGCAAAAGACGTCAGCAAGATTACCCTTGCTGCTCATTCCCCCGAGGACGTAAAGAAGTTTGTATTTCCTTTTTACCGAGGACGCCAGTGCTTTGCGGTCTTCACTCCCAGAACGCTGAGGACGTCAAAACCTCTTCTCTTCCCTACGGGACGTCAAACATTGCTTTTGTCGATGACTCTTTGAAGCTTTTTTTTTAAATTTCATAAGGATTCAAGAAGCTCATTGCTACCCATCGCCACCTCTCGCAAGGACCTCCAATCGTCAAATAACAGTTGAAGACAAATGAACGAAACTGAAAGAGAGGGTTACAAAGACTTTATTCTGCCTATGTGAAACGAGTAGCTTGGTCGGCAAAGCAGTTGGCAGCGAGGATCCTGGCTATGACCGATGATAAAGAAATGACAACGTCAGTGTAAAACTATTTTGTGGGAACACAGGATGCTATTAAATTTGAGAGTTACCATTAAATTAAATTATATTTCATCACCATGGCGGTGAAAATGCAAATATTATGGCGTTACTGTGAGGCGCTGTGTTGGTTTGTTTTATTCAATAGTTCTGCTGTATTGAAATAGACATTGTATAGACATTGTATAGACATTGTATAGACATTGTATAGACAAGTGAGGGGTAGGGGGTGTCAGGGAGAGGTAGTACCTTTAGCAGGGGGCTTGCCATGTCCTTTTCTAGGGCAGCTCGTCTGCCACTGGTCCTCATCTGTCACTCAGCTCACACCTGTGGCTCCTAGAAGCTGTCGCAGGGCAACAGCGGCCACTCCCCGGGCAACGGCTTTGGCAGGCCGGCTAAACCAGGTGTGGGTAGCCGTCGGTCTGAAACCCTCGGTAGTTAGGCTCGGGCTATGTCAGCCCTACTGCATGTGAAGACTGACTCCCGGGGGAACGAGCGAAAGAGATCATCGGTGATCCAACGGTTGTGAAGGCGGTGGCAGCAAGTGTTGTGGAGCGCTACGAGCATGGACGTGACACCCTGAGAAGTCCTGGTCATCCACTGCAGCCTGGCCAGTCTCCCGTTGTAACGGTTCTCCGTGCCACGGATCAAGGCTCCCCAGGCCAAGAGAGTGGGATTACCCCCGTGCAACGATTTTCCCACTATAAAACCTTCACCCACAGGTCCGTTTAGCAACTCATCACCGATCTGTCAACGCACTCACCTCAGTCCTGCGGCGATGGGCACGTGGCGAAGCAACAGGTGGAGATGACCACTGGCAGTTGTAGTCACAATCCTGCACGTAGGCAGTCCATGGGCAGGTGGTCGTTCTTTTTCCTGAATCCGAGGGCAACAGGAGAGTCCGGCAGCACCCGTGGGCGACTGGGCAGCCTCTTTAGGACAGCACTGCCCACCCCCGCATGGGGGAGGGGCTAGAAAAGGTGCCCCGAACAAATGCTTGCCCTTTTACAGTCTGGTCAGCTTACCGCAGTTGACAGACTCATCCATTTTGCGGTCGAAAAATGCAAAAGAAAAAGCAAAGAAAACTCCTTTTAGGAGCCTGGAACGTTCGAACATTAATGGACAGAGCCAGTACGTCGAGACCGGAGAGAAGAACAGCGCTTGTAGCGAATGAACTCCAGCGATACCGAATAGACATTGCTGCACTCAGCGAAACCCGACTTGCTGATGAAGGCTCCCTTAGAGAAGAGGGAGGTGGATACACTTCTCTTTGGAAGGAAAGCCACAAGCCGAAGACAGGATCCATGGCGTTGGATTCGCCATCAGGACAGCCCTGCTCAAAGCATACCTGTGCTCCCGGTTGGCATCAATGAACACCTCATGAAACTGCGTATCCCCCTCAGCAAGTCAAGACACATCACAATCATCAGTGTGTATGCACCCACGCTCACAAGCCCAGACGACACCAAAGAGCTGTTCTAACGAACAACTTGACCAGTCCATCAGGTCAACTCCTCAAAATGACAAACTCGTCATCCTTGGGACTTCAACGCCAGAGTAGGAAGAGACCATAGCAGCTGGGAAGGCGTTCTCGGCAGACACGGAGTAGGCAAGGTCAACGACAACGGCCTGCTCCTCCTCAGCAAGTGTGCGGAACACAGCCTCTGCATCACCAACACCTTTTTTCAGGTTGGCGGACAAGTTAAAGACCACCTGGATGCACCCGAGGTCGAAACACTGGCACATGATTGATTTCATCATCGTACGCCAACGGGGACATCAAGGACGTCCGGGTGACCCGAGTCATGAGAGGTGCTGAATGCTGGACTGACCACAGGCTGGTCAGGGCTGTAATGACCCTGCACATACCACCGCCACACAGAAACCGACCAAAGACTGTCAGGGCCTCCTACAATGTCGCCAGACTGAAAGACCCGACCTGCCTTCCCAGTTCCAACAACTACTTGAAGAAAAGCTCCAAGATGGTCTGACCCCTGAAGATGGAACAGAAAATGGTCCTTTTTTAAGGACATGGTCGCTGAGACTGCAAAAGAGGTCCTCGGAGCAAAAATCAGAGCCCATGAAGACTGGTTTGACGAGAACGATGAGAAGATCAAAGAAGCCCTCCATGCGAAAAAACAAGTCTTACATCGAGTGGCAGAATGACCCATCGTCCGTCTCCAAACGCGAGAGATTCAAGACTCTCCAGGCCAAAGTGCAGACCGACCTACGTCTGATGCGGGACAGTGGTGGCAGGACAAAGCGACTGAAGTCCAAGGCTACGCCGACTCTCACAACGCCAAGAAATTCTTTGGCTCGTTGAAGACAGTCTTCGGACCCTCAGCATCAGGCTGCTCCCCGCTACTGTCCTCCGACGGCGCAACCTGATCAAGGACCAAGGACTAAGCAAGCGCTGGCAAGAACACTTCAGCAACCTGCTCAACAGCCCTCGTCAGTCGACTCGGATGCCTTGAACCAGATCCCTCAGCAGCCAATACAAGACACACTTGCAGTACCCCCACCATTGCAGAGATCCAGAAAGCAATCCTCCAGACGAGCTCCGGTAGAGCATCAGGAAAGGACGGAATACCTGCTGAGATCTACAAGGCGGCAGGCCCCAACGCCCTAAAAGCCTTAAACGATGTCCTGCGGAGTAACGGGGAGGAGAAGATGCCAGATGACTTCCGCGACGCCCTGATTGTCTCCCTCTACAAGAACAAGGGAAGCAAAGCCGACTGTGGGAACACAGAGGCATCTCGCTACTCTCCATTGCTGGAAAGATCTTCGCCAGAGTCATCCTCAACAGACTCATCACTGTTTCCGAGCAGAACCTCCCCGAGGCGCAGTGCGGCTTCAGACCCGCAAAAAGCACTGTCGACATGATTTTTGCTGTCAGACAGCTTCAGGAGAAGTGTATCGAACAAAACATGCCCCTATACTCTGTTTTCATTGACCTGACCAAGGCCTTTGACACGGTCAACAGGGAAGCTCTTTGGACAGTCCTCGAGCGCATTGGATGCCCACCAAAGTTTGTGAAAATGATCAAGCTCTTCCATGAAGGCATGACCGGCCAGGTCCTCTCCAGTGGAAACGTGACGGAAGCCTTCGAGATCAGCAATGGCGTGAAGCAGGGCTGTGTCTTAGCTCCGGTCCTCTTCAACGTCTTCTTCACCTGCATGCTGTCCCACACTGTCCAAGACCTGGAGAAGGGAGTCTACTTCCGCTATCGTCTGGGCGGCTCCCTCTTTGACCTTCGTCGCCTCACTGCCAAGACAAAGAGCATCAAAGATCTCCTTCAAGAAGTCCTCTTTGCCGATGACTGCGCACTGGTGGCCCATGCAGAATCCGATCTGCAAACGATGCTTGACCGCTTTCTCCGATGCTTCAAAGCTCTTCGGCCTGACAATCAGCCTCGCAAGACTGAGGTGCTTCACCAACCCGCACCAAACACCAACCCCTCGGCACCCACCATCGTCATTGACGACTCCCAGCTTGCGAACGTTGAACATTTCAGATATCTAGGAAGCACCATCTCCTGTGATGGCTCCCTGGACAGGGAAGTTGATGCCCGAATCAGCAAAGCAAGCCAGGCGCTGGGAAAACTCCGCAACAGAGTGCTTAGTCAAACCCCAACATTCGGCTGACCACAAAACTGAGAGTTTACAACGCAGTGGTCTTGCCCTCTCTCCTCTATGGGTGCGAATCTTGGACACTGTACCGCAGACACGTCAAGAAGCTGGAGAACTTCCACATGCGAGCTCTTCGCTCCATACTCGGAATCCATTGGCAGGACCGTGTTTCCAACCTCGAGGTCCTGGACCGTGCTCACACTACAAGTATCGAGTCATGCTCATCAAGGCCCAGCTTCGATGGGGGGGCATGTCATCCGTATGGAAGAGCAACCGTATGCCAAGGCGACTGCTGTATGGAGAGCTTCTGCAAGGCAAGAGAAACCAAGGACACCCAAAGAAACGGTACAAGGACTCGGTCAAATCAAACCTCCAGTGGTGCGAACTCAAACCAAAAGAACTAGAGGAGTGCGCCAGTGACCGACCTCTGTGGCGGGCCACAATTCACAAAGCCGCTACCAACTTCGAAAGTACTCGACGCCAAAAGCTGACTGCCGCCAGGGATCAACGCCACAGAGCAGCAGCAGCAGTGATCACGACAACGGACTTCCAGTGCCCCCACTGTTCCAGACTCTGGGGCCTCCAGATTGGGGCTGCAGAGCCACCTCCGCGTACATCGATGAGTTGCAGAAACGCTAACGTCATCTTCGGGTCCGAAGGACTACCATCACACATCAGACAGAGTACAATTTAGGTGAGAGAGAAAAAGCCCCAAAACGATCGGTGATAAGTGTGTTTTTTTTTTCATTGAAGAACTGGTATTATTGGAAACAATGCTTCCGTATGTCCGTTCCTACATTCATTAAGATTCAAAGTTATTACAAAACAGTCTGGGGATTTTTTAGATATTACCTTTGATAAATTTAAAACTAAACGCACTTGGGGGCGCGCGCGTACACGCGCGCGCGCGCACACACTCGGACAAACACACACACGCACACACGCGCGCGCGCGCACACGCACTCGCACACGCACACACGACGCACGCACGCGCAGAGATGCATGTACAAACACACACATGCGCGCGCGCCACACGCACACACGTGGAGAGAGAGGGAGAGAGAGAGAGATTACACACTGATTGCAAGTGTCATAAGCACTGTTTTGTATCTATCGATCTCTTTATCTATCTGGTTGGGGGGGGGGGGGGGGGGTGGGGGTGTGTGTGTGGGGGTGTGTGCGTTCGTGCGTGTATGTGTGCGCGCGTGTGTGTGTGTGGGTGCGTGTGCGTGCGCGCGTGTTGCGTGTGTGCGCGAGTTAGCTTGTGTGTGCGTGCGCGCGCGCGCGCGCGTGTTTGTGTGTGTGTGTGTGCGCGCGCGCGTGTGTGTATGTCGTGTGTGTGTATGTCGTGTGTGTTGTGTGTTGTGTGTGTGTTTGAGCGTGTTTGTTTCGTTGCACTCGTACTGAATGGAATGTTCTGTGGGTGCGCGCGCTAGTATAGGCCCTATGGTTGTGTGTGTGTGTGTGTGTGTGTGTGTGTGTGTGTGTGTTGTGTGTGCGAGTGTGTGCGTGCGCGCGAGCGAGAGAGAGAGAGAGAGAGAGTGCGTGCGTGCGTGCGTGAGTGTGTGCGTGCGAGCGAGAGAGAGAGAGAGCAAGCGCGAGCGCGCGCGCGTGTGCGCGCGCGCGTGTGTGTGTGGTATGCGTGCGTGCGTGCGTGCGTGTGTGTGTGTGTGTGTTCTCTACACTCGGATAAATTTAGCGTGTGTGTGTGTTGGTGTGTGTCTGTGTCTCTGTGAGTGTGTGTGTGTGCGTGTGCGTGTTTCCGCGGGCACACTACCATTTCTGTCTAGTTATTGATTATTATCACAGCAACCCAGAGCGAACTATGAATTGATCATTGTGTACTTGACAATAGGATGCATTGACACTAACAATCGATGACAGCCACTTCGTGGCCCCTTCACAACTTATCCTCCACCGCAACTCCGCCCACCCCCATCCTACCTCATCCCTCACCCTTCTCCTTCCTCTTTTACCGATTTTTCTGCCCGTTTATTTATTTTGCCCTGATTAAACTGGGGAGTCTTTTGTGTGTAACGATCATATAAACTCTCTTCTTGTCATCAGCCGTATATGAAAATTTACAGGACTTTCAGTTGTTCGTATAAACGAGAGTACAATGAGGGACATATCATGTGCACTATTATTTTCTTTTTTCGCGTATATGTTTGATTAACGAGTCGAGGGGAAAACACATTTAACTGAATGATCCGCTGTACATAGACATGATTATCATAATGATCCGCTATCTTTTGTTGACATTCTGTTTGAATATCTGAAGATTTTTTTCTGTTTTTCTTTATGACTCAACAGTTTCATAGAATGATTAATTACGTTTTTCCAACATGGAAATCACCTCCCCTGAATATCAAGTCTTGTGTGTGTTTCATGGAAATATTAGTCTCCTTCAGTTATAAATGGCACCCAGTCTTCTGCGAAAAGTTACTCTTTTATAAACAGTCGTTTTCGTTGGCCCTTTGCGGTAATGGTCATATTTCAGTGGGAAAGTGTCTCTCGATTTCTATCTCCATCCACCCCCGCACCACACCCACGTATCACTTCAGTCCGCCGCACTTTTATACCCCTATTCAGTGTTATTGGCATCCATCAGTTTTGAGAGACCATGGAGTTTGCGGACCGGCAGGTCCGGTAGAGCAGCGTCAGTAGGGTCAGAAAAGTCTTTTCCGGGCAGACGAAGGGTCAGGGCGGTCAGTAGGTCTCTTGTGATGCCGTTTCTCTTCGACTTGCTGTTCCAGGTCCTCTTCAAGCATGTTTGTCACAGTCCGACAGTTTTTCATCGAGGAAAGCGGTTAGCCTTGCTTGAACAACAGATTAAGCAAAATAAACTATTTGAATTGTTTTGTGCGTCGTGTTTTATTTCTTTCCTTTGTAATGTACTAAAACCGTTACTCTAACTCAAAGAGACATACGTGTATAGTAACCAGAAACTTTCTTTTACGTTCTAGTCTGAGTTTGAAACCCCTCACACCTCTGTCATGACACTTCATCAGCGGCTTATACAAACCACGTCAACCACCCAGTCTAGCTGTACGACAGTTTCATTTTACCGTTGACAGTTCCATACCAGTCACAGTCCAGAGTGTAATTTTTTTGTACCAGTCTATTTTGTATACGCAGCCATTCCAATTTAGCTGCAGCTAATTTGTAAACGGTACGTTGCTTGAAGCTAACAGAATATACTCATTATAAACAGGCACACATCTTGAGCACAGACTTGAAAAAGAAGCACTACAACACCCAGCCAGCTGTCTTGACAGGTCAGTCTATTTCCAACATTCTACAAAGCTGTCTTGATAGGTCAGTCTATTTCCAACATTCTACAAAGCTGTCTTGATAGGTCAGTCTATTTCCAACATTCTACAAAGCTGTCTTGATAGGTCAGTCTATTTCCAACATTCTACAAAGCTGTCTTGACAGGTCAGTCTATTTCCAACATTCTACAAAGCTGTCTTGATAGGTCAGTCCTAATTTCCAACATTCTACAAAGCTGTCTTGACAGGTCAGTCTATTTCCAACAGTCCTACAAAGCTGTCTTGACAGGTCAGTCTATTTCCAACATTCTACAAAGCTGTCTTGACAGGTCAGTCTATTCCAACATTCTGCAAAGCTGTCTTGACAGGTCAGTCTATTTCCAACATTCTACAAAGCTACTAATCACACTGCCAATAACTGGGCAGCAAACATTTGCACAATCAGACGCACGATGGTAAAAACATGCATCTTTCCTTTTGAAAAGTGTGATCCGTCACAGTGTCCGTGATTGAGCTTCAGCTCAAGGTAATTCGTCTGTAGCAGCTACCACGTCCACCCCCCGCCCCCTGCCTCCCTACCCCCTTCATCACCAGGTGTTGTGCAAATTGAAACGACCTTTGACAGTCACGTTTGCGGATATCCTTAAAGTGAAGCTAAGATCTCCCAAGTGCGGGTTTCACCTCCGCCCGTTAACCAGGGAATGCGACCATTTTCCGTCCGCTTGACATGTCTCAACAGGCGCACGCATCTTTGCTTGATAGCAGTAAAAAAGGGTAGAAATGCCACCTTCTCATCGCTGTGCTGTTGGAAATTGTCTTGCTTGGAAGCACCGAGGATACGTCAGGGGCAGCGCATGTGCTAAAAGCTCTCTTCTTTACGTGAAGACAAGGCCAACAATGTGCTCATCACACATGCTTGTACAGTTGTATGTCGGTGGTGTGGCCACTTGCTGTTTGCGTGTGCCTTTCATCACCCTGTTCATTGTCATGGCCATTTTACCAAGTCTTCCATTGAGCTCAGGGTCCAAGGACAATGTCAATGTATAGATTCGTGGGTAGTCTGAGATTATAATAAAGGATTTGAAGGTAGGGCTTTCCCTGTACTCAACCCATCACACTGTGTCATTTTAATTGATTTAATGCTCGAAGTCTGCACAAGCTGTAGACAAGTGATGTGTGAGCTGACTTAGTCTTCTTGCATGTGGATGATGAGAGCAACTTCATCCCTCAGGCACTTTGGCTAGACCTGTCTTTCAGATGTGTCTTGAGTTTGAAGAGCTCTCTGTCTATAATGTAAGATACTCCCAAAAGCATACTTCAGCAGGACGTCATAAAAGATTCCAAACAGACGCAGCTTTCTTAGACACCACTATGAATGCATAATACTTCTGAAGTGTGGAGGTGTAGTACACAATATTTCCATTCATGACCTCGTAGAACGACCGATGAGGCTTAGTATGGTGCATGGGCAACCGTGTTTTGACGATATTTGGAACAGGTGTCTTACACATACGTTTAAAAGCCTTGGAATAGTTGCCAAAGGCCATACACAGCAACTTCCAATGTTCTATGCACTTCTCTTGCATCTACCTGGCGGAAAATGCCGTGTCAATGGTGGATCGGTTTGCCCTGAAACCAAGCTAAAACTAAGTATGCCTTTCTGCTAGAGCCTGTGACCTCTTGAGAACCGCACGAGCAAACGTTTTCCCACAGTACTGAAAAGGAAGACTGTAGACCGAAGATTGTAGAAGGAAAGATGATTGTGGCATATAATGAAGGTGACTGACTTTAATTAAATCAACTAAAATCATGAACGCAGATACACAGATTTAACTGAATAAGTGTGCTAGTGCCATTATAGGCAACAGCCTGCTTTCTACAAACAGTGCGCTGGAGTTCATCTTTTCTACAAGTCACTTTGTGTATGACCGCCTCTATTTTTCCAGTCTCTCCCTTCCCCTCTCATAATCGCTGGCATCCATAAGTTTCGAGAGACAATGGAATTTGTGTGCTGGCTATAAACTCTGAACAGCAGCGTTTGCTGTGACTGACAAGGCCTATCTAAGGCAGCCTGTACACTTAAAAGAATTATCATTCTTGATCTAGCGCTCAGCCAGTCGTAATTCGCAGACGTGGTGAGCCGCACACAAGGCACACTCTTTACATACCTGCTCCTCCATTTTGCAATATCTGCACGCACACGTCCAGTTGGGCACAATTGTCAGTTACTGGAAGAAACTTAGGTTATTGCGATGCTGTTACAGACTGAAATGCTGGCACCGCTCATACGTAAGAACTAAGACAATAATGACATTGATATTCGGCGCTACTGACATACGTGTACTGTTATCGATTGTATGTCAGCACGCTCAGCCTCACCAAAACAGCTTTTTCTGCATTTCTGCACTCAGCTGAGCGTATATACTCGGATGTGCTTCTACAATGCACATACAAGTCATAGCTTTTATTGCGCAGTAGTTTTGAACTAATAAGCGTACTGAATGGTTGAAATTCGAACTGAATGGACGTCAGCGACACAACAGTCGCCATTTTTGGAATGGAAGTAAGCCACATCAGCGTTGTCTGCTGATATTAGACATTGATTTCAACTGGGCATAGTAAGCAAGTTGTTTGAGCGATGACCCGAACCGGCATGGTTCCACTCTGCCAACTTGCTGCTCTCGAGCTTGCTAACAGACGCAAACAGTGCTTGAAACTGGGTGTGGTAGACCCGACAAGCTCATACAAGTTAAGTCTGAGAGCTCTTTAGAAAGAGGTAACTGCAACGCTGGGCACAGATGCTGAAGGTTGAGGGCGGTCTTGAGGTCTCTGGCGGGCAGTGCTTTTTTGCTTTTCTCCTTGGCTTGCTGAAGCAGGTCCTAGTTCAATTGGCTATATTCTATGACTGGATGTTTTGCCTTAGTCCATGGTAGAGGCTTTAGTTCTATGTGTTTCTGTCTGTGGCAGTTGCCTGGTGCACGTTGGGTGTTCTTGTCCGTGGATGGAGCTTGTTAGTTACGCTTGCAATGTCTTTGAAGGGAAGTTGAGGTCTTCCAGCTGGATTCTTTCCCTCAGCCAGATCCCCACACAGAAAGTCCTTAACGATGTGACCATTTCTATCTGCTTGACATGTCCCAACTAATTCAGACGTCCTTACTCAGAATGGCGGAGAGAATCGCAATACCAGCCTTCTCAGTTTCCGTGATATTTTCAGTAGTGCCATGGCAGCTATTTGTAGGAAACTTTGGTCCATTGCAGTGACCCCTTTTACAACACAGAAATGCTAAATCATATTTCTTGCAAATTTTAATTGATTAATTTTAATCAACTGTTCTTGTGCTTTCTTTAAAACTATGTCGTTTTATGCAATTTCTACCACGCAGAAGAAGAAAAAATTTATGATAAATTAGATAAAGAACTTTACTAGCACACACACACACACACACACACACACACACACACACACACACACATGGTCAAGGGAAATGGCTGAGAGAAAACGTGGTTCCATTTTAATCCTCATTATCTTCATCTTCATGGTCACGGGTGGTTATTAATAGCAGCCTGTAATCTCGTGTTTGGTTCACATGGCGTTGAGATGAATAACTGTAAGTTAATCAGTCACAAAAGCACATTTCTGCATTTATGCCGGATGATTGTTCTCCAGTAAGTGGATTGAGAGCTTTTAAACAGAACGTATAAGAGTGTTTTCAATTTTGCACGAAATCACAAGACAATACAAACTTGAAAATCAACACGCACCAAATGTTATCTTGACATTTTTTATTTGTTTTACAGACTTGGAGGCTTGCACAAGTGTAATATCCGACCTTAATTACCAATCTTGTGGAAAATAAAAAAAGAAAAGAAATTATTTTGTTCTTTTGAGTCAGTCGTGTTACCAATGCTAAGATTTTTTTATCTAAACAAATTGAAATCACTGGCTCAAGTTATCTCACTGTCTGTATGCCCAACACATGTCGGGTTTAACATGTAAAATCACATTTTAATTTTTGGTGGGAAATTATAAAAAAAAATAACAGAAAATCTGCACTTTTTGAGAAAAGTGAATAGTTTTGGTCCTATAAGATGCCGAAAAAGTTGGAAACAAATGGTCAAATGATTGTGTTACATTTCTGTGTTTGAATGAACCTGAGTAGTGGAAGCCAAAAGCAAAGTTGGTGATTTTTTTATATTTGATTCGAGATTTTGCCCTTTAATGTGCCAGTGACACCACTGAAAACTGGTAACACGACTGATCCACACAGAATGGACACGATAACACGACTGAGGAATTATACAGTCAGTAGTGTTACTACTTTACAACAGAAATGCTGACATGTGAGCCAATGTTTCCTATGTGTTTTCTGACGTGAAATTAAACACAGTGCGAATAGGATGTAAGACTGGACACATTTTTACATAAATTTTGAGTTGAACTGGTGGAACTTTTGAGATACCCGGTAACACGACTGACAATTGGTAACACGCTGATATTATAGGCAGCAATATTTTCCTTTGCTTATGGCATTTATACACAACACCTTCTGTGATAATTTCCTATCCTAGAACCTCAAACTGAAAGCAGTTTCCAACATGGCAAAGAGAATAAAAGCAATATGGTAATGTCTGAGTGACTCTGACCTGACATGTAAGACGAATGAATTGGGTGCTTCCAGTGGCTCACAGTGGTTGAAATCAACACGCTCAGTGATGACTTAACCTTGTGAATACTGAAGCGCAGGTGGTCCATGCGACCAACACCACAGGGACATCCAGGACTTATGGATTAAACAAGTTGTACTGATAACCTTTAACTATCACGGTTACGCTCTTGGCGATAACGGGTTACATTTTATCATTTTACAAGGAGGTACCTTTTCAGACACATGATTTCCTGTACGAAATCGTGTTCCAAAAATTGTATCCTGTCATAAAAGCATGCAAATGTCCTTCTTTGCAAATACACAAATTAAGTTTCTAGCTCTCTGCAACTAGTATTGAAACAAAAGACTGCAAAAAACATTCTGGAGGATAACACTATCACAAACAAAAACATGAATCATTTCAAAACTTGGAAACAAAGCCACAACTGAACAAGCTTATCAAAATGATGATCCGTTTAAGGACCACTTTGCACTGACTATATTGTGCATTACTTCCTCAGGTAAGAAGACTGACAAATGCTTGAACTCTCTACAACCAATGATGATCCGTAAGCTAAGGACCACGTTTTTCTCACTGACGTGATA
>JAFLJL010003116.1:32500-49509 GCA_018398815.1 Conus ventricosus | reverse complement strand
TCTTTGAGAGCCGGGTTTTTGTTTTCGTTGTGTCGTTTCCTCGAAAAATAAAACAGGGGTGGATTTTTTTTTACAATTCTTTTTTTTTTCAATGATTGACACTCCAAACTGGATGGGTTGCCCTAGCAGTGTCCCCTTCTGCTTCTCCTGGCAAATAAAGGTTTTTTCTTTCAAACCAAAGGGTAATAGTTTGCTGGGTGTACGGGCGTCTTCCCAGCAACTTTTATTATTTGTTTTTTTTTGCTTGTACTGGTTTTAAAAACCCTTTTAAAATTTCTTCATTATTCATTGCGCCAAAACGAGGGCAGTCTTCTAACCCATTCGGTTGCGAGAATTGTCAATCAGCTCTCTGTATACGGGGTAGGAAAAGTTTTTCAGCTAATTTTTTTTAAAGTTTTCAACAAAAGCCTTGATCTGTGAACTCCGGGAATCCCCTTTTTTAATGGAACTCTATTTTTAAAAAATAATTGTTCACTCGCCCTTTTAAAATTTCTTTTCCTCATTGACTTGAATAAACGGGGGTAATTTTAAAGGACCTCGTTATATCATTGATAGCGAAGAAACACAAACATTTTTTTTGTGTTAAGGGTTTTCCGCATTTTTTGTACTTGAAGCTACGTCAATGACTGTAATGCTATTTTAAAATTTTTTTCGTCAAAAGTACAGGGGGGGAAAAATAAGAAGATCCATTTGGGGTGCGTTTGGCGTTGTGTTCAAAATTTGGGGTCTTTGTTTTCGTTTAGGGCTGGTAAAAAATTTGCCAAATCGTTTGTTTAATAACCATTCCTTCGCGTTTTTTCCCTGACCCGCTGCTTGCTTAGCTTTTTTTAAATTGCCGAATTCCTTCCAATACCTTTTGGCGAATAATACATTTTTGTTTAATTTTTTATTTACCAATATTATCCAAAAAATACACAACGTCATACCAAAGACAAAAAAACACGATTTCTTTCATCTTTTTTTTTTCGATGGGTGAAAAAGTCCTGAATTTTGGTGGGCAATGTCTCAATTGGTTTGCCCTGTTACAAGACAATATTCTTTTATCGCTTGATCAACATCTTTAAATGTGTAAGCTGCATGTCCCCTGTTTTTATCCAGGGTATCGATAATGAAATCTAACTTGCTCACAATTCTCTGCTTTTTTCATAGGCGATCATTAGCTGTTGCACTAGTTGCTCCACAGCTTTGTTATGTCCTTTTTCTTTCTCTCTCCGTCATCCCGTAGGTTTACAAATGCGTAAAATTTACTTCCGCTTAAAAGCAAGCGCATTCACTACTGCAAAACCGCCCAATCAACATTACGAGTGAAGCCATTTTTATAAATGTATTTTTTTTACATATTTATATTTCTCTGGAATTGATATCTCGCTTAACTAGAAAATCTTTCGTAGCGAACAAGCTGCAATAAAAACAATCAGTTTTGCTGAATCCTCAAAGGTCTAGTTTGCCAAGAACTGCTGGTTTTAATTTTTAACAGGCCTTTTACCAAGCATATGTGTATCCTACACTAAACCTCCAATAACAGCAGAATGGTAATACAAGTTGGGCGACAGTTTTTTTCGGTGCTCATTTTAAAAAATAAATTATTATAATTAATAAAACAAACTGAACACCGATGATCTGCTAGAAGCTACAGAGCAGCCCTAAACCGTCTTGACAACAAATGAAGAAGTTGATGACAAGCTATTATGCCCCAAAAAGGAAAGGCTAGTATTCTTTGCGGTCATGTGGAAAAACAAAACAGTTCCTCGAACTGAATTCAGCATAGAACAGAATCGAACAGATGTCCCACAAGACATTTTAAAGTATCCACTACAGGTAATGAAGTGCAGCTGGGGTCTAGAATGGTAAAAAGTGTCCGGGCAAACAGGTCTTAGTTTGTAAACACTAAACTAGTTAGTAAATTTGCTCCCATTGATTCTGAACAAGACTTTCTGTACGATTTAAACGCAGGGATCCAGCTTTTAACTAAGTCATTAGAGGTCTCTAAGCTGTGATCTATATTACAGATTGGAACATTGTTATCGCCCTTAATCATTGGGAAATTAATTACTTTTAATCATATAGATTTGTTATTTCCCTTCAAAATGACCGAGCCATAAAATCAGCAGAAATCAAAAAACACTGAAATCAGGTGTAGAAAGTACCAAACCAGAAAATCAGCAGAATCAGAAATCACTGAATCAGGTGGAGACCATTGAAAAGCAACCTCATCCTGGCGTGTAGAAGCAGGAAAAAAATTAGGCAGAGTGGAACAGTACAAAAAAAATTAATGTTACAATCACAGAATATCACCAAATGAAAACATAACACACGCCCAACTCCATAAACAAGTGTGATTCAATGCCAGCAATAAAAACACCATGTGATTCCAGGCCCTACAGCACCAAAGTCTTCATGGAAATTGAAACTTAAAAACTGTTGTCCATATTTGGAGCGAACTGATCGAACCCCATGTCTGCTGCTGGGGGCGGTATTACTGTTATAAAAAATATAAACAGTGCAACAAAAACCAAAGCAGTCAAAAAAAATCTGAAACCACTAAATACATAAACAAATCATGCCAGAACCGCCAACAACAAAAGATGTTTTTGATCCATTTTGAATGTAATAATATTTAAGAAACTTAATTTTAAAAAATTTTGATAAAAATATGATCATGGCGTATTATAAAAAGATGAGTCAATATATAAAAGACATGGAGTCCTATAAAAAACATTTCATAGACCAGAATTGTAATCAAATGCGGTTGCTTAGGATGTAAGAACTTCATTAAGAATCTAGCCAGAACCGAATCTCGCGCCGAGAAACTCCGAGCAAGATATCTCAGTAGCGATGACGCGTTTTTTTTGAGGCGTGTGTGTACTAATTAGGCATCTACTATTTAAGCAAAAACATAGATTGTATTTTTTTTTGATAATTATAAGATAAACTTGAATAAGAACTTGGTTGTACTTAGAGATACATAGTTATAAACTTAGTTGACTTGAGATGTAAGAACCTTGAGGATTGACTTGAGGACGACTTGAGTAAGAACTTAGAAGTACTGGGGTGACTTGAGGTAACTTGAGTAAAACTTAGAAGTGACTTGAGAAAAACATAGAAGTGACTTGGGTTCTTGAGTATAAGAACTTAGAAGTGACTTGAGTTAAGAACTTAGAAGCAACTTGAGTGTGTGCATGCGTGGGGTGGGGGCAGGCGAGGTGGGGTGGAGCAGGGGGTAGGGCGTGCGTGTGTGTAGCTAGTTGCTCCACAGCTTTGTTATGTCTTTTTCTCTCTCTCCGTCATCCCGTAGTTTACTAAATGCGTTGCTCCACAGCTTTGTTATGTCTTTTTCTCTCTCTGTCATCCCGTAGTTTACTAAATGCGTAATTACTTCCGCTAAAAGCAAGCGCATTCACTACTGCACCGCCTATCATCATTACGAGTGAAGCCATTTTTTATAAATGTATTTTTTTACATATTCATATTCTCTGGAATTATATCTTGCTTAACTAGAAAATCTTTCGCAGCGAACGAAGCTGCAATAATAGCAATCAGTTTTGCTGAATCCTCAAAGTCTAGTTTGCCAAGATCTGCTGGTTTTATTTTTAACAGGCTTTTACCAAGCATTGTGTATCCATACACTTAGACCTCCAATAACAGCAGAATGGTATACAAGGTTGGCGACAGTTTTTTCGGTGTTCATTTTAAAAAATAAAATAATTATAATTAATAAAAAAAACATGAACACCGATGATCTGCTAGGGCTACAGAGCGGCCTAAACCGTCTTGGACTTACAAATGAAGAAGTTGATGACCAAGCTATTATGCCCAAAAAGGAAAGGCTGTATTCTTTGGCGGCATGGGGAAAAACAAAAACAGTTCCTCGGAACTGAATTCAGCATAGAACAGATTCAACAGATGTCGCCACAAGACATTTTAAAGTATCACAACAGGTATGAAGTGCAGCTGGGGTCTAGAATGGTAAAAAGTGTCGGGCAAACGGTTCTTAGTTTGTACACTAAACTAGTTAGTAAATTTGCTCCCATTGATTCTGAACAAGACTTTATGTATGATTTAACGCAGGATCCAGTTTTAACAAAGTCATTAGAGTCTCTAAGCTGTGATCTATATTACAGATTTGGAACATTGTTATCGCCATTAATCATGGGATTAATTACTTTTAATCATATAGATTTTATTTCCCTTCAAAATGACCGAGCCAGAAAATCAGCAGAATCAGAAAACACTGAATCAGGTGGAGAAAGTAACCCAAGCCAGAAAATCAGCAGAATCAGAAAACACTGAATCAGGTGGAGACCAGTGAAAAGCATCCTCATCCTGGGCGTGTTAAAGCAGGAAAAAAATTAGCAGAGTGGAACAGACAAAAAAAATTAATGTTACAATCACAGAATATAACTCATAATGAAAACATAACACCGCCAACGCCAGAACAAGTTGATTCAATGCCAGCTATAAAAACACCATGTGATTCAAGGCCTACAGCACCAAAGTCTTCATGGAATATTGAACTTAAAACTGTTGTCATTTTTGGTGCCCTTGCTGCTGCTGGGGCGGTTATTACTGTTATAAAATATATAAACAGTGGCAACAAAAACCAAAGCAGTCAAAAAAATCTGAACCACTAAATACAGAAGACAAAAGCATGCCAGAACCGCCAACAACAAAAGATCGTTTTGATCCATTTTGAAATGTAATAATATTTTAAGAACTTAATTTTAAAAATTTTTTGATAAAAATAGATCATGGCGTATTATAAAATGATGGAGTCAATAAATAAAGACATGGAGTCTATAAAAAACATTTCCATAGACCAGAATTGTAATCAATGCGGTTGCTTAGGATGTAAGAACTTCATTAAGATCTATGCTGACCGATCTCGCGCAGAGAACGCCGAGCAAGATATTCTCAGCGATGACGCGTTTTTTGAGGCGTGTGTGTACTATATTAGGCATCTACTATTTAAGACAAAAACATAGATTGTATTTTTTTTGATAATTATAAGATAACTTGAATAAGAACTTGGTTGTACTTAGAGGATGACTTAGTTATAATCTTAGGTTGACTTGAGTAAGAACTTGAGGATGACTTGAGGACGACTTGAGTAAGAACTTAGAAGTGACTTGGGGTGACTTGAGGATAACTTGAGTAAGAACTTAGAAGTGACTTGAGTAAGAACTTAGAAGTGACTTGGGGTGAGTTAAGAACTTAGAAGTGACTGAGTTAAGAACTTAGAAGCAACTTGAGTGTGTGCATGCGTGGGGTGGGGGCAGGCGAGGTGGGGTGGAGCAGGGGGTAGGGGCGTGCGTGTGTGTGCGCGCACCTTTGATTATTTATAAGAAACAAATGTTCAGAATATAATATAGTTATTATCAGTAAAACAACAATAACAGCATATATACAAGCACGATCGCACGCACACACGCACAAACATTTAAAAAAAAGGGAAGTGCTTGCATAGGGAAATGTGAAAGGGTTTTATGGTTTGCGCTTGAGCGCCGTAAATTCAAGACGGCTGTCAGTCTCTCTGTCAACTGAAGATTATTCAAAGCGGCCACCAAGTGCATTTATCAAAAGCTTGATTTAATAAACAAGACAGTTGAATAAAGTACACTCTGTGGCCGCCTAAAAAGGCAGCCAAAAAAGTTGAAGCAGGTGTGCTGTTGGCAGCACTCCAAAACCGGGCTTGAAGGGCCAACTTTGGCATTAAGCCAAGCGCCCGCTGAAGCAAACGTTGAAGCACAGCACGTCTAAACAGGCAAACACAACAGCAAAATGTCATGGGCAGCAACAAGAATGCCAGTGAATCAGCAGTGTTCCAATACAGGTTGACCTATTTGAGCGCTACAGGCAGTTCCGCGACCTATTTCAGTGTTACAAGCAATGACAAGTATTGCTATGTTTCGCTGGTTCTACTAAGGAGTGTTGGCACAGCTCCAGCAAGCGGGGTAGAGGAGGGCTTTGTAGGCCAATCAGGCGAAGCTGCCTGAATGACCCAGTTTTGCAAAACCGTTACTATTTTTAAGTCCACGTCATGTGTTTGTGGCGTTCACTGAGAGCCTTGCAGAGCAGTTGTCGGAGGGCAGTTAGCGAACAGTGCTACACCCACTATAATTAGCCAGTAACACCACCGGCCCTGTCTGGGCCCAGCCCAAGTCGTGTTCCGCGTCGTCTGCTTTGCCGTTGTGTCACAAAACACCACAAGGTGGAGAAGTTTTCTGAACTACTAGGTAGTACACCTGTCACTGAACATTTAGAGCTTTTTAAATAGAATCATTTCTTCAAAAGTTAAAAGCTTTTCAAAGTTAACAACATCTCTTTCAAATATATTGGCTAAATCTCTGTCTTGAATTAACAAGCTTTCAAGGTGCTTGTGTAGTTCATCAATAGTAAGTTCTCTTTTTTCTTTCTCCTCACCTTCCAAAAAAGCAATACTTCTCTTTGGCTTAAGAGGTAAAGAACTGGGCCTGCCTGATTTTCTTTTGTTTAGATACTCCGCCATACAGTTGTAGTAAAACACATTATCAGCTATAGCAAAAAGCTGTCCTCTGTGAACAAAACACAACCGTCTCCATTGAAAGTCGTCGCTAAACTAGTTGGAGGGCACTGATTCAAGATCGTCATGTCCGGTCACATGGTATTGCACTTGCCAACTCATAAGACCCGACACCCCAAATTAAGTTATCAGGTGCCGACCTAATAACGGGTCTCTGCAGTATTCGGATAGTGCGGAGTTCCTTAGGCAGGTCGACAATTAGCAATTAAAGGCTTACCAGCTCCACTGTTTGTATATGGGGTGCGTTCAGCGGCTGCTGCTTTTCCCCTACGTTACACTATGGGGTATGTTCAGCCACTGCTGCTTTCCCCCTACGTTACTCTCTGAAAAGTTTAGTAAATTAGTATTGAAAACGGATAACCCTACACAGTATGTTTGTTTGTAAAAAATCGTTATTTTTTGGTTATTGAAGTCTTACTTGTCAGAGAACTATAAAAAGCTCATTCTGGAGTCACCCGGTCGAAACTGGTTGAGACCGGGTGAGCCAGAATGAGCTTTTTATAGTTCTCTAGTTTCCTTATATTTTCTTCTCTCTCTCTTAGCCTGTCTGCCCTATCTATGCATTGTTGCACATAGTTGGTAAGTTTTTCTCCATCAAAACCCAAGCGTTCCGCTTGTTGAACATATTTATCAAAATCATCCATAATGAACCGTCAACAGATATAAACACAAAACAATTTCTAAGTATGAATAAAAATAAGGCGATATATGATGGCGTTTTATGTTTCACAAAACGTAATTATAGTATATACAAATAAAGAATTCATTTCCGGTGTAAACAGAAAACAGCTTACTAAAACAAGGTAGATATGAAACACAAGGAATGTATTTTTCCAGAAGTATTTTGTTCTCAAAAACAGGTATCAATTTGTAATTTTAAAAAAAAATGACGTTCAATGCTAATCTGTTTTTTCCTAAGAAAGGAAAAAACACAATAAAGTTTTCTGAAAATAAATTCTTTATAAAGTTTTAGTTCTTAAATGTTCTTGTTGTCAGTCTTTCTTACTTAATTTCAAATGAATTTACAAAACAGATGTATCGCCTTATACAAAAAATGAATATAAATTTACAAAACAAATGGAAGCACAAACAATTAAAAAGAGGGGAAGAAACACAAACTAGGGGAAATCCTCCCTAAAAGATGAAAATGTCGAAAGAAAACTAGATAGGAGCTTATTGAGGAGAAATTTAAGAGGTTTTGAAAAAGGGGGTGAAAAGGAAATGAAAGGATACACAGGATCGGAACGGGTGAGATAAAATAAAGAAAAGCAAAAGAACCCTCAGACAGCACCCTAGTGGTCACTGTCTCTCGTTGAAACTGAGACGGGAAAAACAAATCACGCACAATATACACACTACAGTAATATACAAAATGATTAACAATAATCAATAAATTCACATTCACCCAACGCAAAGAAGAAATCACAACACCAAAAAAAAAAACATAGAAAATTTTATTTGGAGGAGTTTTCCCCCCGCACTTGTCAACCTCTGTCCTTTTTGAAGGAGACAAGGTCGGTTCAAACTCTGGGAAAAGGGGACTACTTGAAAGAAACAATAGGACAGTGAAAGGAAAAAAACAAACAAATAAACCTAATAAGGCGATCACGGCTGCTCCCCCTTGAACTAACCGCTCAATTAGCGAGAACGGTGGGGCCAACCGTTTCGGGGAAAAAAAAAAATTAGGAACTGACAAACCCAACAAAAAAACACTATCAAAACCATCAGAAATAAGAGAAAGTCCTCCCCTCGCACTGAAAATAAATTCACTCACACACATAAACAAAAAAGAAAAATGAAAATACACAATAAATAATAAACTTTCTTTTTTTTTTTCCTTCCTCAAACCCTTGAGGTACAAATCAAAATCTTTTTAATGAAAATATATCTTCTATTTTCCAGGCCCCGAGGCACAAATAGAAATCTTTCTTTTTTTTTTTTTCCCAGGGAAACCAAAACGGCAGCTACAATCGGGGTCACCACTGTCACACTGTCACTTTTGCACACATGCATTCATGACAGCATTTACTCCATGCGCACACGCAATTTTTCCCAAATCAACCAAAAGGGCGCCATACCGAATGTTTTTTCTTCTCCCCCTCTCCTTCGGGAAAACACTTTACTAAAATCACATCAAACAATTTAAAACAGATTTTATACATGTATCTCTCTTTCCACCAGGCAGCAAGTATGCGCATGCGTGAATGGCGGACGTTTGAATGTTAAGAGGGAATTTTAAAGGAAAGTTTTAGGAAAAAAAACTGCGTCTGCAATGTTTTGTAAAAATTTTCTTGGCTATAGGGAGATTTCCATCGGTTTTTGTGTCAAACAGAAACTCATTTTCTGTCGAAGGGTATCCAGGAGGCTTTTTTTCCCAGTTTTTTTCTTGTTCCACTCACTAAGGGGACCATGAACTGTCATGGGGCGGTTTGTTTTGATATGAGCTGAATTTTCTCACGTCACCCTAACCTGTTTGTTGCACATAGCAAAAACGTGTTTGTTTAATCACTATATCAGCGCATGCTGGCAGTTTGAACGAAGGTGAGTGTATGAAACTTGTTTTTCTTGATTTAACGATGTCGCAAAGCCAAAAGAAAGCGAAATAGAGGGGGAAGAGTTCGTTGAGCCAAATCCCCACATAAAGTCAAAGCAAAAGCGGAAACGGTTGCGGCACTTCTGGCCCTACCAATGCATTTATTGCGATACTCCCTTGAAAGAGGACGAAGAAGATCCAATTGAATGCTACCACTGCAAAAACTGGGCTCACAAGAGCTGTCCGACTGAACGACGAGGCTTTCGCCACAGTCGCAGGACGGGGCAACCTGCGGGTTATCCCAAAAATTTGTGAGGACTGCAAGGCAAGCCCTGCCAGACCTAGAGCGGATGCCAAGTTGGATGCTTTGCTCGCAATTGTCCCTCTAGTGAAATCAGTCAATGACAGGCATTTAAAAACTGGAAAAGGAACTTTCAGGACAAAAATTTAGGGGAAAAGTTTGAGGAGGCAGTTGACAGAAAATTGGCTGAAGCTCTGGGGGAGGCACAGGACAAAGACAGAAGAAAACTCAATCTCATCATCACAAATGTGAAAGAAAGTACAAAAACGCCCATCAACTGAAAAGCAAAGAGATGACCTTGAACAGGCAAAGTCATTGATCAGACAGATCACGACTTGACCGATGAAGAGATAGGGGAACCAGTCAGACTGGGAAAAGAGGGGGGCAATAAAACCGAGAATGCTTAGAGAAAAAAAATTTAAATCAGGGGGGAAAAAGAGGGAGATAATGAAAAAAGCACCAACCGCAAAGTAAATGTGGACATTCCAGACAAAAGAATGCGTTTCTACTTTAACAATGATTACACCCCCAAAGAGAGAGAGGCAAACCACAAACGGGGGCAGGAACTAAAGGACAGGCTACAAAGGGGAGAAACAAACCTGATTATCAGGAATGGCAGGTCATGAAGCGGAGGGACCCTCCTGACCAGCCGCCAAGGCGGAGGGTCGGGGGGTCTGACTCCCACATGACCAAAAGAGGAATGAGAGTGTGAATGGGGATGGACAAAAGGATTTTTTTGAAACAAAGGCTGAAAACGACACAGGAACTTTTTCTCGTAATTATTCTTTCTCTTTCTCTGAAGTTTTTTTGTACATTTTTATATTCTAATGTTGACATTTTGGCTGCCTAAAAAAAGGGAAGAACTATTATCACGTATCCGGGAAATAAAACCCTCCAAAAAATGCTCTTTAGTGAATCCTCCCAAAAGAACTGCTCCTCTGTTCCATTACCCACTGAATATGATATACCAGGTTTAGACCAATTTGTAAATGACAAACCTAAAAGAGGTGTGCACTGTTGTAAACACAAACTAAATGCCAAACCATTGATTTCTAAAGAAACTGATTTTGAGGAAAGTTTGGGTGTGTTCAAAAGCCCAAATGATGAAAATGTCTTACAGGTTTTGTATTTATAGGAGTGGGCAGAGTTCAAAGGAAAATAAACAGAACTATTCCAACTCCTAAGCATGGGGAATAAAAAAGTATCACAAAGTTTGTATAATGGGCGATTTAATTTTTCATCAGTAAAAGGAATGGCCAATGGACCAATGATGAGGATAAGAAGTAATTGAAAAAATTCGTAATAGCTTTTCTCATTCAGAAATTATCATGCCCCAAAAGGCATAGAGATGGACAGCAGTCCACCATGCCTGATCTCATTCTGGTTAATGAAATAAGTCCTCAAAATCAAACATAGACCATAGAGCACCGCTCGGATTGGTGACCATGAAGTGCTTATTTTCCAAATGTATTAGCAAAAACCAAAATCAACCAAGAAATGTCCCAAATAAATCTACGTAAAGGAACCCATAAGTTTTCAGGGGGAAGGTAGTGAAACAGATTGGAGCAAAACTTTTTGGGGCATGGGGGTAAATAGGGCTGGTCTCTTATCAGAGACGGGTTCAGTCTGGGATGGACAGACATAACCCAAAGTGAAAAATTTTGAAAATCACTATACGTATAAAAACAAACCGAAATGGATGGACCGAAAAAATTTGAGCAAATTAAGAAAAAGTAAACGCCTTTAAAAGATAATCCGAAACTAAATCCCGGCATAGATTACCAAAAATAATTATGAAAGAAAATCTCTCAAAGAAAATAAAAATCGCAAAGAAAGGGTATGAGAAAAATATAGCTTACCAGGCAAAGAGTAACCCTAAAAACTTTTGGAATATGTGCAGGAAAAAATGAAAATAAACACTAGATCAACGCTCGAAAATGGATTCAGGTGAAAAGGCAATAACTGACTCCGAGAAAGCCGAAACGCTTAATGACTTCTTCTCAAGGTATTTACTCGCAGAATATAGAAAATTTACCTAAAATGACCAAACCACTTAATTAGAAGGTATAACTCTTTCAGAGATTAGAGTTAAACCCCCAAAGATTTGTGAGACAAACTTAAAATCTTGACCCTCGAAGGCTCAGGGACCAGATAAATCCAGCTAAAATATTGAAAAACTTGTAAGGAATTATCAACCCCTTCAGCATATTGTTTAATAAATCCTTAGAGACAGGAAAGATCCCCCGATGACTGAAATCAGCTGATGTTGTTGCCATATTCAAAAAAGGCTCCAAACAAGACCGGAACTACAGACCCGGTCCCGCCTCACTTGCATAGTGTAAAGTACTAGAGTCAATGTAAGGGATGTCATAGTATCAATTTTAATGATTTTAAACTCTTTGCGGACTGTCCCAAAATGGCTTCCGTAATAAAAGATCATGCATGACACAACTGATTCAATTATGGACGACTTAACTGTACTTACTGATGACAAAAACCAATAGATAAAGGTATTTAGACTTCCGTAAAGCCTTCGACCTGTACCGCACAAAACTTGATAAGTTACAGAATTATGGAATTCATGGTTTTCTTCTTGACTGGATTACTGACTTCCTGACTGACAGAAGACAAAGAGTGAGGGGGGGGTCAGTAAACCTTTAGACAAACCATTTTGAGTGGTATTTTCCACAGGGAGCATCTTGGGCCCGTCCTTTTTACAAAATTTCATAAACGACTTACCGGGTGTTAACAAATACATGTAAAATTTTTGCCCATGATACAAAGATTTACGGGGATTCAAGCAATCACTCTGTCATTCAAAGGGACCTTAACAATGGCAGGATTCGTCCACAAATGGAACCTGTAAAATTTTAATGTTCAAAAATGTAAAGTGCGGCACAATGATAAGAAGAACCCTCAAAATGATTACCCTAATGAAAAAAGGGTGATTCAAATCAAAAGATTCAAAATGGTAGAGGAAAAGGACCTTGGAGTTACATTTGACTGTGATCTTTGCTTTGACCCTCATATACAGAAAGCTATTAGTAAAGCTAACCAAATGATTGGGTGATAAACGATATTTCTCGTTCATTGATAAAGATATGTTTATAAAGCTATACAAATCACCATCCGACCACATGTGGAATACGGTAATGTCATCGGTTCCCTTTACTTAAAAGACAATCCTCACAATAGAAAAGGTTCAAAGAAGAGCGACCAAAAACTGCCAAATGCAAAAATAATGCCTTATGGTGAAAGACTTAGATAATTTTGGATTAACATCCCTGAAGGCCAGGAGGGTGAGGGGTGACCTGATTCAAACTTACAGATATTTTCCACCATGTTGATGACTTGATTTCAACTCACTATTCAGTTAGCAAATCTAACATCACAAGAGGCAATACTGGCAATATATTTTTTCAATTTCTTGCACTAACCTGAGGAGAATTCATTTTTCTAATAGAGTAGTTGGCAGGTGGGGAAATTCTCTTCCGATTACATCAAACTAACAAAAAATTCAACAGTTTTAACAGCCTCCTTGATTAGAAAGCAAATTTTTAGATATAGTATATGTTTTGATGACTGAAATTGTCTCCTCCCAATTTATATAAAATTTTATGCAACTGTAATCCCCGCTGCGCTAAACACCGGGAAAAAAACTGTCATTTCAATTGATGAGCACATGAAAGCCGCGAGGGTAAAATAGCTTTCCCACCTACCTACCACCTACCTACCAGATAAACTAATTAAATCAAATTCTATAAAAATCATGGCCTTCACATCACAATTAGCCCAAAATCCAGACCAGGAGAATAAATAACTCCTAAATCATTGATGCCATGCCTGCATCAGATATAAGACTCCTTACTGTCCTGATTCCCTGCTCTCTCAGACATCGTAATCGCCCCTTGATTTCTCCCGTCCTGGGGATAAATTTCCGACTCCTCCCCCCTCGACTTCTCCTGTCACTGGGGAGATGATGAGTTCCAACTCCTCTCCCCGACTTCTTTCCCCGTCACTGGAGAGATGACGAGTTCCAACTCCTCTTCCTGGAGTCTTTAATTTGCGGGGCTGAACTACCGGTGTGTTCCCCACACCATGGCCATCTTTAACCACCTCACGGGTGAAAGGTGAAGGGCGAAGGGTGAAGGGCTGAAACACGAATAAGGTTCGTGTAAGTAACCTGCTTCCCATTTAATTATGAATTCTTTCTTTCTCTTTTCTTTAGGTTTCCCCTGTAGCTTTCCCCCAACTATCTATGGCTCACCTGGTAATGACTGGTCAGCAGTGAGGACCAGCGTCCTGACAGGTTCGAGTCTCTAGGCCATCTGCTGGGCTAAAACTGATTCTTTCCTCCCTCCTCCTAGTGAGTGCATACTCAGTGTTCAAAACACCATGACCAGCACCTACCAGCCCTTATTAAACTATCTCCCCAGTGGTCACTTCCACCCTTCTTTCTTTAATGAGTCCTTCTCACAATTATTTGGGGACGCCCGCTACACTAGTCAAGCCACATGAATATTCTTCTTTTTAGTTGTGGCATGGGGAATGATTCATATCACTAACACATGTGATGGAGCGTCACATGCCTTGATGTGAGGCTACGTCACATGACACTGACCCGGGGCGAAACTTTTCCTCGGATGTAAGAAGTCGCGGCTGTCGAAAGATTTTCTTGGTGGGCCTACACATTAAAAACAAAACAAAACACACAAAAAAACCAACAATTCCACGATACAGGTCACAGGAATTGGGGGCGGGACAGGATGTGGCCCTTTGATGTCGCCTAAGAGATGGGATAGCCGGATGTAAGCTAGACAAAACGCAGGCGCTTGATTACGAGAGTGTGTTTGAACTCCCCCCCCCCCCCCCCCCCCCCCCCCCCCCTCTGTTTCTCTCTTCACGCCAGCGCATGTTCAATGCACGGCAAGGCTTTGTACAAATGTAAAGTGAAGATGGCTGACAAACACAAAAGACAAGCAATTTCGCTGAAACGAAAAACCGAAATTTGGAGCTGTGTAGAGAAACCCGAAAAAGAAAAAGACGTTGATTGCTGTAGAATTCAGATTCCTCTTGCTACTCTGTGCAACATTGTAAAAACAAAGGGACAGACACAAAATCAGTTCTTGGGCAGAACAACAGACCCGCAGCTACAGCAAAAGAATAGGAAGCAAAACATGACGACATTGACAATCAACTTCTGCAAAGGTTTGTCCAAGCGAGGTATGTTATGTTACTAACTCCACCACCCCTGTGCCAACTCTCTCTCTCTCTCTCCTCTCTCTCTCTATCTCTCCTCTCTCTCTATCTCTCTCTCTCTCTCTCCCCATCTCACTCTCACACACACACACACACACACACACACACACACACACCACACACACACACACACTCTCTCTCTTTCTCCCCCCCCCCCTTTCTCCGTCTCTTCCCTCCCTCCCCCCCCCCCCCCCTCTTCTTCTCTCTCTCACACACACACTCTTTTTCTCCCCCTCTCTTCATCACTCCCTCCTCCTCTCTCTCTCTCTCTCTCTCTCATCTCTCTCTCTCTCTGTCTTGTTTCTCGTGCATGTCCACGCATGTGAGAAGCTTGATAAATAATCAAGGAATCAAAGTGCTATGTTCGTATTCATACGTTCATTTCACAATTGACGAGCATCAATATGTAATAGCCCTACAACTTATGAGTATCTGTTCACTCCAATTCAGAATTATCGCTGACAACGCTGTTAAATACTGCTCGCAAATACTTTGTTGTGCGCATGCGCGCGTACACACACTCCTCTCTCACTCTCTCATCTCTCCGGTACTCCGACGAATGCAGACGTGGTTTTTAGAGGTTGCAGTGATTTACAGCGAAGTTTATTCAAAGTTAATGCGGCCATGCAAGGTAAAATCAGACAGTATGTTTAATATGCACTTCATCTCTAACTTCTCCAAGTCATGTGGCGTGATGTAATGTGTTGCATTCAACGATTCACGTGGATTGTGTATTGTGTTACCAACAAGTACGTGTTGTGAATCAATCCGGCATCATGCCCTAGTTTCCTCTTCAGCCAACTGCCCGCGCAACAGGGTACAGTTGCAGTCATGGGACCAATCACGCGAACCATGAATCAAGGATCAAAGGAGCGACGCTCGGGGAACAATTTCTCGAGCGTATTATTCCATACACTGGGACCCCATCCAGAAAACATTTGATACACATCCACAATGCAATGCTCAATTGAGATACCCAATATTTCACAGATAACTTGGAGCTTACAAACC
Organism: Conus ventricosus; assembly: GCA_018398815.1. Lineage (NCBI taxonomy): Eukaryota > Metazoa > Mollusca > Gastropoda > Neogastropoda > Conidae > Conus > Conus ventricosus. The sequence goes on along the minus strand of JAFLJL010003116.1, from coordinate 33,846 downwards.
AACTGGCATCACCATCTCATTGGATCGACTATACCCCAGACCAACAAAATTCACAACATAAGTATACCCACTAAAACTGCACCAGACAATACACCAAACCTATTTCAATCAACCCTTGAATTACGACTCACAAAAAAACTCCTCACGATACACCTCTACTACACAAACCAACAAAATATTAGTTCAGGGACGACTTGCCAAAGACTGGTCCAAGAGGAGTTCCGACACTGCGTTGACATTGTACACAACACGCTGACCCGCGGCGCCAGAATCAACACAAGGCCGACCAGTCTCCGCAGCACTCCCCGTCGCTACAGTAGTAGCGAACACCTGCAGAAGCCCTGTTGCCCGCTCGCACGGCTCACTGCAGACACGCCTACACAGCACCCGGTGGAGCTGTAGTAGTGAGCTGGCCCCTTATCATAAAAAACAGGATTGTTTCCACCTTCACCACGGCCTGCAATTCTTCAGCGCCTGTGTTGTGGTTCCCCATGTCCATCCAACACACCACGACCCTCCTTTCTCTAAAACCATTCCCACCATGAACGTATAGTTATTCGCCCTACATCAACCATCCCATCCTCGTGACAGAAAACATCAGCTCTTTTTCCCTTTTCCCTTTCATGCATTACACCAGCAGTAGACAATACAAAGAGGGCATTAAAACCCCTTCACTCAAAGCACAACGGACAGTGTAACCAAACAGATAACACTGACAATCATTCTGAGGCAAGCACATCAACACCAGAGAGAACTGACACCTCGGGAAGATGAACGACAAATCATTGACAAGCTGGATGACAGCCACCAGCAACAGTCTCAGAGAAACACTAGAAGCAAATGGACCCTTGAGCAAAACCTGTGTGCCAAACGACAACAAAACCTCAGTGACTACGTCCAAACGACACAGACGATTGTGACAGCTCAGTGAACGGGACTGACACCAACGCTGACAACAGTCCACAAACTGTAGGCAGTAGTCATGACGATCTGTGTGCCTCAGGAAGAATTCCTTAGGATCACTCCGTCCCTCCGAGACGACATCTCTGCCCTCAGATCAACACTACAGGAAAACCAGACAGACCAACCAAAATAAGAAATCGCGCCCTATCAACACACCTCCAGTCACATGTCCTTCATCTGACAACGACAAATCAACCTCACGCAAAAACATAACAACCAATAAAAAATCTAAATGGAAATCACATCAAACCACTCTGCCACCCAACCAAAAGCAATCTCCCATCCTCCCCAGACACAACACACCTCCACCTTCCTCTCACTGCACACTGTAATACAGGATGCACCACCCCCCATTCTACCTACCACACAACTCACAGTGACAA
>JAFLJL010003116.1:0-27500 GCA_018398815.1 Conus ventricosus | reverse complement strand
TCTATGCATCTAGTCCACGTGTTCCTGACTGTTTGAGATGACGGTAGGTACTGATACACCTTCGTGCACAGTTATGATGGAATTGTAGTATCAGACGTGATTTGTTAGTCGTGACAAAATTGATGAGTTCTTTCAGTTCATAGAGCTTGAATGATCATAGTAACAACAGTATCTGAATGGTAGAGAGTGAGTGTTAAGTTTGTTCAGCATAAATACCTTTTGATTAACAGATGATTTTGAAGAAGAACTGTTGTATGTTAAGCGTGGTTTATTGCTTGCCAAACCAGTTAATGATTTAGATTGGAATTTAATAACTCGCGATAGAATTTAGTTTTTTCCCTGCGCTTCTGATAGATTATTGCAATTCTTAGTGATCTTGATTCATCTTCATAGCCCCATCTTCCTTTCAAAAGGTCTCTAAGTTAAGCTCGCCTCCTGTAAATCTTCCGTGTACCACCAACGTGGTTTGGGAATATTCATTACTGATTGATTTTAAACGGAGCATGTCTGTTTATAGACTTCTGTAAAAATTTCGATCCAAAAGTCAATCGATGAATCTGGATCAGCAATATTGTATACTGTATTAAGTTCTGATTTCAATTAAATCAAGCAAAAGTTTTGTCGTTAAATTTAGAGAACAACGAAATGTTATGGTTTTGTGGCCTGTTTGGGATTTTCACTCCAAGTTTAGACCATGTAAACACACACTGGGTAATGATCACTAGAAGAGAAGACTGGTACACAAGCTTCTAGTATGTTATTTACATTTGAGATATAGATATGGTCAATGATTGTACTTTGAAGTTGGTGTTACTCTGGTGGTGTTTTGATAATCTGTATGTAAATTCAACACACTAATCGTTTGTTCATTGGCTGTTTGATTTCAAAAGATCTACAATGAAGTCACCGCTTAAAACAATCCTCTATACCTCAAAGGAAACAGCGTCCATCATAGTAACAAATTTAATCAGTCCACTGACCTCTTTTTCAGCTGGGTTTCCGATAGCAAAACCCCTATTAAAATGGATCGTGATTTGTATCAGTGTGATTTGTAAACCACACTGTATCTACGTCATGCTGTACTTGGTGGGAAAGTCTCTTGAAAGTTGAGAGATTCACTGAACACACACTATAAGACCTGTCTCTTTGCTTTAGTAGGGTCTTTTCGAAGCGATATTAAAACCTGGGACTGATACATCTTTATCACTAATGTATGGTATTTAGTCTTGATTCGGAGAGACCCATAACAAGGAATGGCTTTTGGTGGTATCGATATACAGGTCGAGATATCAAGATCTCTGACTGCACTATTGATATTTAAATGCAATTCTCAAGTCCATCTCTTGATGGCCAAGAGTTTCTGGTTTGTGACCATTTTATGTCCTGAGTGCACAAGAAAAAGGAAAAAACAAAAAGAAAGGGGAAGAAAGGACACGTAAAAAAAAGTAAAATAAATAAAGAAAACAACAACAACAACAACGACACAACAACAACAAACAGCAACATAGACACAACACAACAAAAAATCAAAAAAATCAATCAAACAAACAGGTAGATTAGGTACCCACAGCAGTGGTTCGGAAATAGGTAATCTGAAATGCACTTACAAATTAAGTGCACTCAACTAATGCTGTCAGGTTGTACAGGACGAAGTACTGCGTACTAAAAGCACAATTCCTGTATGTTGCACGCACAGAATTCTCCAACTCATATGTATCTGAACACACAATACATAGCTGATAATCAGATTAAATTGTCTAAGAATCCAAGTATGTTTTTGCACAAAATGCGTTTGCACTTATGGAACGCTCACCAATCAGTCACATCCACCGAACTCAGGGAAAAGAAAGATTTTATTTTTTTTTTTTTTTTTTTTTTTTTTTTTTTTTTATTTATTTATTTATATGATTTTTTTTTTATTTTTATTTTTTTTTTTTTTTTTTTTTAGAAACACAAATGTAGTCTGACATTCAGGTGAAGGCACATATGATTCATGAGCCACACAGTTCAGTCAATCTAGAACATGGGGCGCAATGTCTTTGTAACACAGTGGTCTTGATATTAACAAGTGAACACAACATGTTTCAGCCCAGCCAACTGTGATCACTTGTCAACAATAGATGCCGTATGTGAAAAGATAGTTATTATCCCTAAGAACATAGTGACACGCACAAGAGAATCCGTAGGATTAATTCTCAGTCTGGCAAGGAAGGATGAAATTTACACACACACACACACTCATCACACCGCACGCACGACGCACGCCACGCGCGCGCGTCGGCCGCAGCACGCACACATCTACACACACACACACACACACACACACACACACACACACTAATATCAAGGACTTGTACGTATAACCCACGTCTAGTTCCTCAAGTTTTTTTGTGTGTTTAGTTTTTTTTTTTTGTTTTTTTTTTGGTGGGGGGCGCTGGTGTGTGTGGAGGGGAATGACTCTACAGTCTTCGACACAGAAGAAAGGCCACAAGGCTGCAGTAGCAGTCGCACTGCTTCAGCATGGCCTGTAGATGATTAGTGGGGGAGGGGGCACTCGAGGCGGGAACAGCGGCGCCGTAAGTGGTGCAGTGTTTGGGGGCCATGTGCTCTGCGCGTTGGCGATAGTCACTGAAGTCCCGACCAGGCGCGCCATCTGGAATCTGAAAGCTGGGGTTCTCAACATGGGGGGGCGTGGCCTGTGTTGTACTGCTTCGGCGCGACAGCTGAAGTGTAGCGCTGGGATCGTTTGAGGCAGCGCTGTGCCGGAAACATGTCGCAGATGGTGTGTTGGCGTGTGTTTGGCCTTGCAGCAGGGCGAGTCGTGCGTAGACGAGCACTAACACAGTAATTGATGTTCCATGCTAGTTTTAGCAAACCTTTGTGGCTGATGGCTAGGGAGATTTGTACATGTCTTTCCTGGGGGCACCACTCCTCGCAAGAAAGGAATCTTGTTGTCTACAAATACTGCAGACAGTTCCCTCATACTGTCTGAAGCTTTAGGTGGATTGAACAATTGGCTGGATTCATTAAATGTCTACCACATGCGGGTTGAGGACGAGGCCACGACTGATATGCTACTGGAAGGTCTTTGACAAGAGAAAGGAGACCCTCCATTGGTGTGTTGTAATCTCTCTCCCCTTTACAGACGTTGATTCCTACATGCAAAAATAACTCTAACCAAAGTGCATTGTGTGGACGGTAAATATTCAAGCCAGTTGTTTTATTCAGAGACCCTGAGACCAGACACAACTGATTATCTGAACTGATTTGAAGCTACCTGTGTTCATTTTGTTGCATCCATGTTATGTAATGTGGAATCTCCTATAATACAAATAACAGTCCGCTGTTTCTTCCAATGATTTTGATGGAGACGACCGGGTGGACTGGGAGTAGCTGTTTGTCTTTGGATACATTAAAATGGACTTGAAATGGACAGAAGATCAGGTGATGATGGTGATGGATCAAAACGATTATCTACTGGATGGAGTAACAGACACTGTCTAACATGAGAGGGGCGGACTGGCATGGAGACTGGTGTCAGCTAGGTCATAGGAAGGGAGTGGAATGGGGGTAAAGAGAGGCTGGTAGGCCAGAGAGTGTTTTATTTTACTTGGACGTAGGCGGGACTGGATTGACCGCTGTTGGTTGGGTAGGGGTGGAGGGCTGGTGGGTCTTAGACAGTCAGTGATCAGTGCAACCTGTGATGTTGCGTCGCTTGATGCAGGGCTTGTCCTCTTCAAGGCAGTGGAAAAAAGAAACAGGGGCAGTGGACATGGCAGTTCACTGTCGCAGGTTTCATGGGGGGACACATGAGGAAACTGGTGGCCCCAAAAAAAAAGCGCCGCTCTTGAGATCTGATAATATTCTTTTATGCCTCGCCACATCTGATTTCAATTAGGTGATTTCATTTCTAATGTTTTTAACTTTAGTAGATAATTGGATTTGCATATATCTTCAAGGTACTCTAATTTTCCCTTTGGCAAAGCTTTTGAGTTCATTTTTTTATCCTGTTCTTTTAAATCTAGAATATGGCTTAGGACAATATTTTTCTGCATCCGACAAACGTTGTGTGTTGTAGTCCACAATCTACTTGTGGTTTGGCAGTGTCCTGTGATCTTAGGTGATGTGGTCCCATTGACAGGAGGCGATGAATCTGTTTGACGACCTCGACGATGGGCCGATTGACACTGACTGGTGTTGTCTGTTCGAGAGGTTTTGCCGGTTTTTTTGACATTTGTGTGGTGATCTAGTTCCATGGGAACACCTCTTCGCATGTTCATGGGCATTGGACTGTCTTCCAGATCAGGAAGGGTAGAGCTAGGACCCTTTCATGAAAAGTTTTGTCAATAGTCAGCTGCTATGTCACTGGCTGAAAGATAAGTACAATTGGGCTAATTTGGGTCAATTCGTCTAACACCAAACGTAGACAGCCGCAACCTAGCAATAGCACTGTTCCCTCAAAATCTTCCCCCCACACTTAACATAGAGTGTGATTAACTATTAACCTGACGCCCCTGAACTAATAATCTTATAACAAGTTTTGGCAAAGTTAGATTGTAGTGGGGAGCACAAGTTAAATGGGGAAGTCTCACTGATGTTGATGGCACATCGCGTCAAAAGTCCCTGAACTACGATTCACTGAGAATTCACTGGGTAGATTGTCAGGGGTATCTGTTAGGAGGCATTGCTCCATGTGGCCAGTTCACGTCTGCTTACAGTTGAATTTTTTTTGTAGTGGGTCAGCTTGTCACAAAGTATGCCAGAATGAGGGGTGTCCATGATACTGTTGCAGGCCCGTGAAGTCAGGAGCCTCAGTGGCGTGTCGCACATGGTTTGTTTAACAAGGTCATACACACTAACACAAAAACACAATAATACAGAGTATCACTCAGTCAACTCCTACACGCATGCGGCAGCACAGTCTTGGCCGTCAGCTACATGTACAAAGGGCATTTCCCACTTGCGCTGCGCTCCTTACCTACCTTCTGCGAGTTAGGCTAACATGCTGGTTGGCTTGCTGGCTCGCGCTGCGAGGTCAGTGACGCAGATAAAGCGTAACAACACACAATCACAAACAAATAGACAAGAATAATTCCACTTTATTGCGTTCAGTAGAAGCACCAACGCTTTCAGAGGTGCAAGTACTGAACTAAAAGAATCAATAATCGTGTTGTAAAAATTTAGGCACTCCATTCCGTGAATCACATAGAATAAATCCGAATATTCGGACAGTGATGTGAACGCGTCTTCACGCCATGTGCTGCAGCACAGAGAGAGGAGAGAGGGCAAGAAGAGAGAGAGAGAGAGAGAGGGGAAGTGGTGTGGGGGGGAGGGGGGGGGGGAGAGAAGAGAGAAGGAGAGAAAGAGGGGATCTGCATCAAATAGATAATCATAAATCACATTATAATTTTGTCCAACAAATAAATTTTCAGTGCTTTTTAAAAACCGTAGTTTAAATGACATGTTTTTAAAGAAGAAGATAAAATGTTCCATGCCGTTCCTCCAGATATATGAAGCTAGATTTGTAAAGATTGTTCGGGGTCTAGGAACGAAGATTGTGACATGTTCAATTTTCTTATTTTCAAAGTTTCGGATAATTATTCTATGGAGCTATTCCCTAAACTACATTATACATTCAAAAGCAATTATTGAGAATATCCTGTCTTTGAATGGATGAATATCTAACTTTTTAAAGTCATCAACCTGTCAAGGAATTAATTTAATTGCAGGCACCAACTTTATAGCACTCTTATGTAAAACGATTGATTTGTTTCAAATTTAGTTTTTATAACCTAGAATTATCCCATAACGTATACGCATAATCAATGAAAGAAAAAATAAGTCATGAAAAAATAATTTCCTCGACTGAGATTCAGAAATGTTTAAATTTTGATAAATGATACATCCATTATAAAGACGTTTTCCAAGTCAGTAATGTGTCGTACCACGTTAATCATTATTCGATGTGTGTGTGTGTGTGTGAGTGTGTGTGTGTGTGTGTGGTGTGTGTGTGTGTGTTGGTGTGTGTGTGGAGGGAGAGAGAGAGAGAGAGAGAGAGAGAGAAGAGAGATGAGAGTATAGAGAGAGAGAGTGCGAGCCGAGATGTCAAAGAGCGCTCACATTGTATGTTTGTGTATGTATGTTAATGTTATTGTTAATTTTGTGCCGTTTGAATTGTTAATGTTGTGTGTGAGTGGTGTTATGTGTGTGTGCGCGCGCGCGCGCGTGGTGTCTTATATGAGTGTATTCTGTGTCTGTGTGTGTGCTGTGTGGTGTGTGTGTGTGTGTGTGTGTGTGTGTGTGTGTGTGTGTGTGTGTGTGTGTGTGTGTGTGTGATCATGCGTGCTACAGTGCTCATGTCTGTATGGTATGTATGTAGATGTACCGTTAACCTTTACCGTTCGTTATATTTCCGTGGAGCCAGAAATGCAACAAAAACACCTCCTCTGCAACAGAAGACTGTGCCGCGAAGTGTAGACCAAGATACTGTGGTACACAAGGCTTCACCTGGTGGTTTTCCTCACATCCTACACACGTTTTTCTTCCATGCAAAATTAACTTGCGATGCTTGGTTTCCTTAACCTTACTATGTGTGTGTGTGTATAAGTGTGTGTGTGTGTGTGTGTGTGTGTGTGTGTGTGTGTGTGTGTGTGTGTGTAACTTTTACCCTGTGCCGGCAGTGCTGATTCCATGTTATCTAAGTGAACTTCACCACGTATATATAAGAAGTTTTCGTAAAGTGCGAGACTGTGAGCCTTAGAAAAAGACTGAACAAAGCCTCTGCAGCAGGAGACTACCCAGAAAAACTGCTATTTACTGCGAGCGAGGCAATTTGTGCATAGCCAACTCGCACTTTACAAGTGCGGCTTTGTGACTTGTGAAATTATAAGTGACTTTTTGCCCTCTCTTTTTTAAAATTTGTTTTCGTTTTGAAGTGTTGATTCTTTGCATTTTTTGTCTTCAGTTTTTACTTCTTTTTTTCCCTCTCCTTCTATCCCCTTATTTGTAATTTTGCTTAAAATTTGCTTCCTTTATGAGTGACTGTACATTTTCCTTTCAGACAAAGTGTATCCATCATACCATCTGATCGAGGAGCTTACTGACATAATACTGTGAAGATTTTCTTTTCTTCTCATACTTTTTTTGGTTTCCCAAAGTTGTCACAGTGTGTAAACCAACCCATTTTCCCTCCCTTTTATGTGATCTTATTGTGTTCCTTGATCATACAAAACCCAACGTCAGTTAACGTCGAAATCGTCTCCTACTATCATCACATCAGTGCACAACTACAAATGAGCAAGAACCAGTCTGTATGGCCATGCAAAGAAGGACTTCGAATCTGTCACCTTAATATCCAACATGCAGTTAACAAACATCAGATATCTCAACACTGATTTGGAATCATGGTAAACCTTTTCATATTTTAGGGCTCTCTGAATCCAGATTAACTACACACATTACCGACAATGATGTAGCTATTCCAGGATATAACGTAATCCGGAAAGATCCTGCACAAACGAAAGAGACGGGTCTTCTTATCTTCATCAGCGAAACCCTTAGCTTCAAAACGACTTCTACACCTAGAACGTAACGGTGTAGAATGTGTCTGGATAGAAGTTAAGCTGAAAAGAAACCCTTCCCTTTTGGTTGGATTCTGCTACAGGAACCCATCTAAAGAGTAAACTGGGTCGACAAATTTATTCCGATGATGGATGCAGTCTCACTAGAATCCAAGGAAATTATTTTACTCGGAGACTTAAACACAGACCTTCTGAAAGCGCAAAATCAATGGACGCAGCATCAATCTGTTTTAACCCTGCATCAACTCATCGAATCTCCAACGAGAGTCACACCAAACTCAAGACACACTTATCGACCATATTATGTTTCAGATAAAACTAACATAGCAGAAGCCAGTGTCCCTGTTCTAAAACTGTAGTGATCATTACCCAGTGTGTGTCACATGGTCCAAAAAAAGGAGTAAAAATTCCCAAAACGGGACACAAGACAATAACCTACCGTTGCTTTACAAACTTTAACAACCAAGATTTTCTACATGACTTGCTTAGCTCAAATCTCTGATCCAGATGTTGCTGTGGAATTTTGGATCAGACATTTACAGAAATATATGATAAACACGCCCCTCTAAAAACGATTAGAGTACACATAATCCCAAACCGGCATGGTACACTAAAGAGTTACAGGAGGCAGGTTATCTTAGAGATCTGCTTAAACAACATGGCTATGAAGAGGAATCTAGAATACTGAGAAATGCAATAAATTCCAAGAAGCGCAGAGAAAAAAACGAAATACTATCGAGAACTAATTTCCATCAATCAGAACCCAAAATTGGTATGGAGAGCTATTAACGAGCTTACAAACAATCAATCTCTTCAAAATCAACTATAATTAAAGACATCTCTGTCGAACAACTGAACACCCACTTTTGCACTATAGCCATAAAGTTGTCACGGCTGATTCTTCAAGATCAAACGACCTTCAAAAACTGAAACAATATTGCCATGATAAAAAACATCACGTCTGAACTTTATATTCCACCAATAACAGTATTAGAAGTCTACACTACCTAACGTACCTAAAACAGTCAAGTACCTGCGGGGTGGATGGCCTAGACGGCAAAAAATTTTCAAACTATCAGCTCCAGCAATTACAGATACGTTGACATACGTCTTCAATCTATGTATCGACAAAAATCATTTTCCCAATAGTTTCAAAAAAGCAAAAGTCATTCCTATCTACAAAGCAGGTGACAGCTCAGACCCTGCAAACTACAGACCCAATCTCAATCATTTCCACTCTTTCCAAACCTTGGAAAAACACATAAACAAACACACATTACACCACCTAAATACCACTTGCTTCATCCAAGACAGTCCGGTTCCGACACAACCATTCATGCCACACAGCACTAATCAACCTGGTTGATGACTGGCTAAACAGCATTAACAACAACAAATATTGTGGTGTCCTATTTATTGATTTCAAAAAAGCATTTGATGTGATAGACCACAACCTTCTTCTTAGAAAATTTAAAATTGTATGGCTTATCCACAAGAACTCTTACGCTTTTTTCACTCATATCTCACAAATAGGCAACAATGTGTGAAAATTAATACAAACCTTTTCTTCATTTCAAACACTTTCCTATGGCGTCCCACAAGGCTCTATCTTGGGTCCCTTATTATTCACAATTTACATCAATGATCTCCCTCTACATATCACATCCACCTGTGAACATTTTGCTGATGACACAACAATCCCACAAATCATTCTGATGTTACTGTTCTTGCACAACTTTAACAAGAAAGTGGCGAATGATCTCGTGAAATGGACTGAACTAAATCACATGTCGCTGCTCACCCTCAAAAAACTAAATCCATGCTTATCACAACCAGGCAAAAAAGACAAAATCTCACTCTTAAGTTTCTCCCTGTACATCTTAAAAATGAACCCGTTGAACAGGTTACAATGCCTCAAAGTGCTAGAATAAACAATTGATAACAATATGAGTTGGCAAGCTCACATAACCTCACAATGCAAAAAAGTTTCACAGAAAGTTTATCAACTCTCCAAAATCAAACGCTTCCCTCGACCTGCATTCACGCAAGCTCTTTTTTCCATTCTCATATTCAATCATACATAGACTATGGATCTACTCTATGGGACTGTGCTAGCGCTAACACTCTCAAACCATTGTTAAGCCTGCACAAGCGAGCACTCAAATTAGTCCTCCTAAAAAGCATAGTCTTCTGGACTCGGACTTAAAAAGATTCAAGTTCTCCATTAAGTCTGGATTAGAATACAACAAGGGATCATAATGCACAAGATCGTGTCTGGAGAGGCACCCTCAACATTAGTTCACAGATTCTCAATAAATTCCTCAAGGACTCTACCCAAACTTCATGTCCCTGTTCCTAGAATTGACTTATTCAAATCCAGTTTAACATATTCAGTTCCTGTCAATGGAACTCGCTCCCTGAATCAACCAAACAACGCCAATGCCTATCAACCTTCAAACACCATTATTTCAACCATCTTATGTGCCAGTACTTGCATACTCCGCCATAAATCCACTACCAATCACCACCACCCTCTTTTTTTTTTTTTTTTTTTTTTTTATAAACACGCTTTATTCAGGTAACAGGAGAACTACATATGCGCATAAAGAGGACAGTGCGCAGAGGTTTCACACACATACATTAAACTGATAATACATATATATTTCTAGCTATTATGAAAAATTGAACAAAAAATAGACAAAACATGTATGAATACAAACTTGGGCACATTAAACGCAAGCATATTCCAGTAATTTTTCCACGAGTAGGGAAATTTTTAACATAGCTGATAATGTCAATGATACGAATAGAAGAAAAATAGTCACCATACTTTGCTTTGAAACATCATTTCAATTAATGTCAGGGTTTTTGATTTTCAAAAGGTTTTTTTTTGTTTTTTTTTTCCCGTTCTCCCTCCCTCTTCCTCCCTCCCCCCCCCCCCCCCCCCCCCCCCCCCCCCCCCCCCCCCTTCCCTTAACTCGCACTTCACTCTAAGTCTCATTCTCTCTTTAATCACACTCCCCCTTCATATGCACACCTTTCCCTATCTTTTTGAAATGCTTATGGATGTCCGATATTTCCTTGCCGGTTGTTACCTAGAAATCGAGGAAACAGGGAACAAACACAACAAAAACAAAGAAAAAAAAATTTACCAGGAGATTTAGTTGGAGTTGTTTTTTCTTATGTGTACCGCTTATAATTTAATTGCTGAGTTAATTCACATAAAAAGTCAATATACTGTTTAAAAAAAAAAGGGACAACAATCTTGGCTTTGAGACGTTTTCTACTTTTAAAGGCATATTTTTTTAAAGAATTTGGCATTCACTCCTCAAGCAGACCTAAAATAAGGTGCCCATTTTCTTTCAAACTCAAACAGTTGCATTTCGGAGCTATATTATATTTTTAAATACGATAGTTTCTTTTCAAATCTTCTACGAAAAAATTTAGTTTAGGCTTACTTTGATTAAACTAATTTGTAGATGAAATATTTTGCCCATAGTATAATAATATTCAATATTTCGTCCGTTTGAGTGATTTCATCAGTGCCAAACAATATTAATTCACGTTAAATGACATTCGCACATGGTGTGCGGTTTTCTGTTTAAAGTAACCTTTCCAGATTTTGCCAAAAAGTTTTAGAGTAAGTGCATAGCCATAAGTAGTGGTGGATAGAGTCTCGTTCGCTATTGCAAAAAGTACATCTATAAATTTTTAGTTACCCCCTTTGTTTCAAAACAACATTTGTGACAAGGATTCTATGACAAATTCTTAACTGAAACCATTTCAGTTTTATTTCTTTTATTTATTAGCCAGCTTTAAAACCACGTTCCAGTCAACAAGTGTATCAATTTTTTTCTCCCATTTTTTTAAAGGGTTTTTATTATCAAAAATTGTCTTGCATTTTTAGAAGATGATTAGTATAATCTTGAACCTTTTTTACATGATTACTATTGAAGTGTTTTTGGATGTTGATTACCAACGTTGCTGTCTATTTTGATATCTCTTATTCTCATGTATTCTTTTATTGCTTGTATACAACTGACATACCGTAGATAGTTCACATTATTTTAATTTCTGCAGAAATCCTCCCATTAAAAAAATCACCACTTTCGTTTAGAATATCTTTTACAAGGAAAACATTGTTAATGCCCAATTTCTCCAGAAAAAATATTTCGGTCGATTTTAAATTTCTCGTTGTAAAAAGAGGTTCAGAGACAATTTCTTTGCTTTCAGTTAGATCGATATTAGTTTTTAGTTGCGAATGCTAAAACACATCTCTCCAGAAAAAATTACATCGGCTATTAGTGTAGCGTTTTGCCCCCATAACTACTGAGATTGTTTACTTCGGACTAGCGTCTGATTTACTATTTTCCATTTTTGGATCCAGTATACAGCTTTCTTATCCATGCTAGTTTTAATGACTTTAAAAAAAGTTTTTATGTCTGGGATTCCTAGTCCTCCGTGTTCAATGTCGTATGTGGGAATAATGTTTTTTGACTTTTGTTGGTTTGTTGTCCCATATGAAATCAAAGCACATCTTTTGTAGTGATTTAATCTCAACATCTGGTGGGTTAGGTAATAAAATCCATAAATAAACTAACTTTGAAAAAAAAAGCGACTTCAGTATCGCAAACTCTGCCTAGTGGGGTACACTTTCTTTTTGCCCAAATTTTAAATAGAATTTTTACTTCCAAAAGTTTGTCCGCTACATTAATTTCCGTTAGATTTTTTAAAATCGTTTGAGAACCCAAAGTCCTAGATTTTGAATTTTCTAGGGTTCCATTCCTTATGCTTATGTGGTAAGTATTTTACAGGTGAATTTTTCTTTTTTCCAAACCCAAAATTTATTGTTTTTTCAAAATTAAGTTTCAATCCCGAAATTTGTTCAAATCGTTTAATATTTCAAAGATTTTTTCATACGACTTCTTGTCCCCATGCAGAATAAACGTCGTGTCATCACAAATGATTTTTTTAAACTCGGTGTTCGAAATATCTATACCTTTTATTTCTTGGTCTTCTCTTATCTTGCATGCTTAATTTCAGCACACAAAACAAATAGATAGGGGGAGACTGGGTCTCCTTGACGACATCCTTTTTTAACATCAAAGCTTTGCGAAACTTTTCCATAACTTTTAAAATAAGATTTTATATTGCAATAGAAAATAGAAATCCAGTTAAAAGATCTTCACCAAAACCAAATGCTTAAGAGTTTTTCTATGAACTTCCAGCTCACCGAATCGACGCTTTTTCGAAATAAATTGATCAAGCAGTCCAGGCAAATTCTTCTGTTCTAAATAGTGCATCATGTCGTAGTTTATTCTCAAATTTATCCCCAATGTATCTTTTCTTTTAAAAACCCATCTGACTTCATTTATTAACTTTGGAAGCAGGGTTTTTTATTCTGTTTGCTATACACGTTGACCCGATTTTATATTAACATTTAAAAGTGTAATCGGTCGCCAGTTTTTTCAAGAATTCTTTTGGCTTATCGCCTTTTGGCAGACATATTATAATCCCTTCCCTTTTTGTTATGGACATTTACCGTTACTGAAACCTTCGTTAAATTTGGACCTGACTTACAAAATCGCTCAATTGCTTCCAGAAAAATTTGAAAAAATTAACAGTCTTTCCCGTCAGTTCCCGGACTTTTATCATTTTTCATATGCTTTAACGCTATCGTTGCTTCTTCTTTAAATTATTATACCTTCCATTTTATCAGATTCTAATTTAGTTAGTTTTTGGTAAGTTTATGATATATTGTTCTAAGTCAACATTTTTGGTTTGTCTTTCTTCAAATAATTCTTTATAGAATTTTTTTAGTTTCTTCCAAAATCTCGCTGTTTTGAAAGTGTCCGGTCTCCATGTGTTACAAGTTTAAACATTTGTTTGCTCACGAAGTGTCTTTTCTCAAGGGAACAGAAGTACCGGTTTACTTTTCTCCATCAGATCCCCAATCTCGCTTGGAAGCGCAAAATTATACCATCCATTTTTTATTTTTCTGATTTCTAACAATTGTTTCTTCTTTTCTTTGTAAGAGCATTAACCCACTTTTACTTTTGAAGCTATCTTTTTCCAGTTCTTGTATTTCGTGGTCTAACTCTCGCTCTTTCGCGTTAAGTTCCCTTTTCTTTTTTTTTTAATATGAAATTTGTTTTTGCTCTGATTTCCATTAGTAAATTGTCTAGGAACAACTGGTCTGATATTGTAAAATTGTATTTCGTTGTTTGGAATGTCAGTTAATTTTTGTTCTTGCGTACGGGAAAAATGCATACTGTTATTTCACTCTTTCGATTATTTCATTAATAATTTCTACATAGTTGCGATCTTTCAGTAAGGATCATTAAATTTCCAAACATTTTCTTTTTTCCTTCTTTCTTTAAAATTCAATTCTAAGGGTTTTTAGTGAATGATCACTCCTGTAACCCACGAGAATATCAGCATTTTTTACATTAATGAGCAACGAGTCAGAAACAAGAAAAAAATCCAATCGACTTTTTTTGAACGGTTGCATTCTCCTCCAGGTAAAACGGGTAATTTCTGGGTTGTGTTTTGCGCCAGATATCTACCAGCTTTTAGATCGGAAATCATTTGTAATACTGTAAACACTAGCTTTAATGTTATTAAATATGCTTGTAATTATAATAATCTAATTTGGATTAAGTACGAAGTTCCAGTCTCCTGCTAATTTTTACTTTGTAAAAACATAATTTCTTCTATTTCTTTTGGGGTTCTTTTATAAAAATCTGGGTCGTCTTTGTTTGCCCTATTAAAATTCACCCAACATAATCTGTTTTCCCGTGTGTTTAAAAATTGAAAATTATATAATTACCTTCACTGTCTTTTTTTGTTCTCTCTATCTTAAAATCGAAGTGTTATTGAAGAGAATACCCACACCTCGTGATCTAAATATTATTTGATGAAAATACACACTCATATCCCCATTCAGCACGGATTTGAAGTTTTTAGGTTTTTAGTAAAATGCGTATCCTGTAAAAAGTTATTGAGTATTTTTTTTGCCTCAAGTACTGAAAGACATCTTTTCTTTTCTCATATTTACCCAGACCCTGGCCATTCAGTGAACAAATTGTTATGCTGTCATCGTGGAGTGGTTTGTTTACTAACGAATAATCGCCCCTTTTTATTTCACTACAATTATCCATGTGATGTTTCCTTTTGAAAACAAAAAAATTGGCCACCGGCTAGTCGGACTATTTTTTAACACACTCGCTCGCAATTCTCACCGCAATCTTTTCCCTTTTTTTCATTCATGCTTCGCTCGTGAACGTCGCTCATGACATGCAGACCATGGAGACGTGATAGTTTTTGCCTTGCTCAAAACAGTTGCACGTGCCGATGCAACCCCCCCCCCCCCCGCCCCCCCCCCCCCCCCCCCCGCCCTTTACCATGTTTTGTTGAATGACTTCCTACGACATACACCCCACCCCCCGAAGTCTCGCCCCCCATCCTGGGTGGAGAGATAATGAAGAGGAAAAACAAAAAAATCAAGTAATAATAATAATAATAAAAAATTTAAAAATAATAAAAATAAAACATTGCAAAAAACCCTCCTCTCCTGCAAATACAATCACCCCCCCCCCCCCCCCCCCCCCCCCCCCCCCCCCCCCCCCAGACCATCGACATTCCATCCAAAGGCATACAGAGTTATACATTGATACATGTTTGTGCATACACACCTATACACATGGGCATGTCTACTATTCCAAAGACAGATTCACATCAAAAGGAATATAATTTTACACATTTGTACATGTTGTTAAATCAATATATACATAACATATGTCTGCTGTTTTAGAGACAAAGAGAGAGAGAAAAAGAGGGGAGAGAGAGAGAGAGAGAGAGGGGAGAGAGAGAGAGAGAGAGAAGAACAACCGGCTCGAACATGAGGGGGAAAATCACATAAAAAAAGTGTAGCAAAATCTTTTCTCCAAGGGTTCTTGAGTCATCAGCACGGATCTCAACATGCTTAGGGTAATGAAACCCAAATAACGATAACAATAATAACCACGCATAGTATATAGCACAAGAAGAAGAAGAAAGAAAGAAAGAAAAAGAAGAAAGAGGCGGAGGTGGGGAGGCAGACAAATGGCGATGATGACAATTATGACGAAAATCACGTACTGAATACGCACGCACGCACGCACGCGCGCACGCACGCACACACGCACGAACACACACCCCACACACACAGAAGACACTCATTGGTGCATCTCAGTTTGAAATGCGTACACATCAACCAAACATAAAAAGGGGAGGGGGAGGAGGGGGGGGGGGGTGGCTGTTTTTTTGTTCTTTTCTTATCCCTGAAGGATTCCGTGTATGTGCGTTTCAACATCTTATGTGCAGAGAATGTGAATGCGAGTGCCGTGAAAACCCTTTTAAACACTCGCTCAATTTGAAATGACAACACACCGTGAATAGGTAGTACATCCTTTCCAAAAAACACAACATAAAATGTAAGGCAAGTTGAGAAAGAAACAACACACAAAACACACACACACCCCACACACACGCACACGCACACACACACAACACACACCAGAAAACCTCCCGGAAACGTTTAGTGTATCCCTCAGTTTGATGTGTCACACCTCAACCAATGTAATTCACACATCATATAAACACGACTATCTTTGTTGCTATTCCTGTCTCACCAACAAAATTGTACATGTGTTCACACAACATGTAAGGGAAAGACCACGTGTGTGTGCGTGCGTGTGTGCAAATGAGCCCAGCGCGCGTACGAGACAAGAGAGAGAGTGGGATAGAGAGACCCTGGAGGGACAGAGAGAGAGGGAGGGAAAGAGACAGAGGGGGGGTAGGGAGGGAGAGAGAGGAGACAGAGAGAGGAGAGAGAGAGAGAGAGAGAGACTGAGAGAAGAGAGAGACACAGACAGTGTGTATGAGTGTTGCGCGCGCGCGGCGCGGGAGTTTTGAAAAGATGAAGCCATCTTGGGTCGGTGTTCTCTCTCCCACCCTCTCAGCATTAGCACAACATTTACACCCCAAACTGTGATACAAATCAACAAGAATACAGTGAAGCAAAAATAAAACCATGATAAGGACGCACATTCCGCCATAAAAAAATAAATTTTTAAAAAATTTAACTTAGTGCACTGAAAAATCACATGGAGACTCAAAACCAGAGAGACACTTATTTGTTGCAAGTCACAGTTGAAACAGCGTACACACAACCAGGAGAGGGAAAAAAACAACAAAAAACAAAAAAAACAAAAAAACAAAAAACATGGGAGGCGACGGGGGGGGGGGGGGGGGGGGGGGCTTTGGTTGTTTTTTCTTTCCCTAAAGCGTTCTAGTGGTCGGCATGCATCTTATGTTCAGAAAATGTGCGCGCGCGCGCGCTGGTGGAACCTGGAAGCACTTGCCGTTGAACTGACAACACACCGTGGGCACACATCCTTCCGAAACACTTACAACATAACTTATAAGGTAAGCTGAGAAAAAAAAAAAATAACAGGAAAAAAACCTTGGACACCGTTTAGTGTATCCCTCATGGGGTTAAGTGTCCAAACCTCAACAAATGTAATTCACACATCAAATAAACATTGACCATCTTTGTTGCTATTCCTACCACCACCCTCTTTGCCTTATGTATGTACCTGACTATTTAGAAAGTGTTTTTGTACTTGAAATGCACATGTATGTTATTTGTTTTTAGTAAGTATGTCTTATATGAGTATATGTGTGTGTGTGTGTGTGTGTGTGTGTGTGTGTGTGTGTGTGTGTGTGTGTGTGTGTGTGTGTGTGTGTGTGTGTGCGTGTGTGTTTCCTACTACCTCCTGCCCTCTTGTCATTCTGTCGAAATGCTTGTATTCTTATGTGACTTTCTCTCTCTCTCTCTTCTCTCTCTCTCTCTCTCCTCTCTCTCTCTCTCTCTCTCTCTCTCTCTCTCTCTCTCTCTCTCTCTCTCTCTCACGGTTCTGCTGGAATGACTTGATTTTTTATCCATATGATATCCCCTCCTACCCGTGGCGACTGGGCTATCATTATGCATTTCCCACCCCCATTTGTGCTTTATTTCTATCCCCCCCCCCCCTCCCCGGTGTTTCAAAATTGATTGTTTTGTATCTCTTTGGAATTTTCTGATTGTCAGATTGTTCTAAACATGTTCTCTTATCGCACCCACTCTAGCCTCTTTCTCCCCCACCCTCTCTCTCTCTCTCTCTCCCTCCCTCTCTCTCTCTCTCTCTCTCTCTCTCTCTCTCTCTCTCTCTCTCTCTCTCTCTCTCTCTCTCTCTCTCTCTGCAGGCTTACCCCGCACTCCCTTCGCTCCTGCGTCTCTCTCTCTCTCTCTCTCTCTCTCTCTCTCTCTCTCTCTCTCTCTCTCTCTCTCTTTTTTTCTTTCTTTTTTTTTCTTTCCCTTTTTAAATTTTAATCCCGTATTGTATTGTAGTTCTAGTCACTTTTGCATGCTTCCTTTGTTACCTTTTATTTTATATTGTTGACCCTACACAGGGCGAGGACTGGATATAAAAAAGCACATCAGTGCTTATCTATTATCCTCGTAAATAAAGAATTTTGTCTTGTCTTGTCTTGTCTTGTCTCTCTCTCTCTCTCTTTTTCAAACTTTCAAGCTTTCATGTTCTGTTCCCATGACAAATCATAAAACAGTTCCTACCTGCATTTAAGACGATTCTCAACACAAGGCTTGAAATAAATCTTTTGTAGTGTGTGATATAGTATTGTCTCTGATGAAATCCCCAGATACAACATATGGTAACACATTTATATGCATTCTTGTTAAAATCAAGAATATATACATGTACTTGTATATTTGTAAGCACACACACACACACACACACACACACACACACACACACACACAC
The DNA here is from genome assembly GCA_018398815.1 of Conus ventricosus. Lineage (NCBI taxonomy): Eukaryota > Metazoa > Mollusca > Gastropoda > Neogastropoda > Conidae > Conus > Conus ventricosus. The sequence continues at coordinate 9,055 of JAFLJL010003116.1, read as the reverse complement.
ACACACACACACACACACACACACACACATATCATGGATGTCTGTCCCAAAGCGACGATGACGTCAGCGGCGCCTTTGGTGAGGCCGCAACCCGAACTCCGATGCGCAGATCCGTCCACACACAGGGCAGGCTACGGCAGCTGCTGGGTTGACTCTTCTGTCCTTCCTGGCCTGACGTTTGGCGTCAAGTTGCTCCTGGCATCGCTTCTCTAAGGCCTTGACCCCTTTGGTTGCTGCCTGTCTCCAGGCAGTGCGGTTGGCAGCAATTATCTTCCCAGCCAATGACTGATGTTACACGCGCGCAAGGATTGCTTGAGCGAGTCTTTGTTGCACTTGTCTGACCTCCCTGTCTTCTTGTGCCATTGGCCAGTTCGGAGCAGAAGAGCTGCTTTGGAAGACGGCTGTCTTCCATTCTCATCACGTAGCCTGACCATCTCAACTGTGAGTGCATGATCAAGGCCTCGATACTGGGCAGATCAGCACGTCGGAGGACTTCCTGGTTGTCTTCCCAGTGTATGTCCAGGAGTCTGCGAAAGCAACGGAGATTGAACTGGTCCAGTTTCTGGAAGTGGCGGCGGTAGCATGTCCTGGCATGCCACACACACACACACACACACACACACACACACACACACACACACACACACACACACACACACACATGAAGGATAGTTTGCACTGTAACTGATGGCGGGGTTAAAGCTGCCCTTTGAAAAGCATCATTGGACATTTTGATCAAATTACTTGGTTTCTTTTTATTTCTACATGTATGTGTAGGTCGGAACACATCCCAGTCAGTGGTCCTGCCCTCAAAGTCAAAGTAGAGGAGTTGACAGCAACTCTTGGACTACGAGAATGGAAATGTAGTGATGGTTGGCCACACCGTTGGAAGAAAAGATCAGTGAGCGGCGAAAGACGAGCTGTGGACGAAGTCTTTACAGACAAGTGGATGGAGGATGTTCTCAGACCAATGCTGAAGAACTTTGACCTAAAGATGTGTTCAATCTTGACAAAACAGCGCTGTTTTGGAGGCTCCTCCCCGACAAAACATTTTCGTTCAAGGGAGATCAGTGTCTCGGCGGAAAAAAGTCCAAGGACAGAATCACTGTCATGTTTTGTTGTAACATGGACGGTAGTGAAAAATTACCCCTTCTGACAGTTGGCAAGTTCATGAAACCACGGTGTTTCAAGGGAGTGAAAAAGCTGCCAGTGGAGTATCAGGCCAATCGCAAGGCTTGGATGACTGGGGAAACTTTCCAAACGTGGCTGCTCTTCTTTGACAGAATCATGCAAAGACAGAATCGGAAAGTTCTCCTAGTTCTGGACAATTGTGCATCACACAACATTCCCACAGGGTTAAGAGCAACGGAGATCTTATTTCTTCCACCCAGTGCAACTTCAAAGCTGCAACCATGTGACGCTGGTGTTATACAGAAATTGAAAGTGAAATACAGAACGAGAAAGGTTCTCAAGCTGACTGCTCACATCAACACTGGAGGCACAACAAAAGACTACCAGTGCAGCCTCTTGGATGCAGTATGTACCCTGCAGCAGGCATGGATGAGACAATCAGCAACTGCTTTCTCAAAGCGGGCTTCAGGCATGACAAAGACACAGAAGCTTGCGCAGAAGAACATGACCATAGTGGCCATGAGACACAGGAACCCATTCTGAAGAGACCATTTGAAGAATGCAACATTCCATCAGAAGAGTACTTCACTGCTGATGACAGTGTTGCAACAATGGGGTCAGCATCCTGCGCCACGACTGTGCCAGCTGCATCAACATCAAATGCCCCAGAAACGTTCAGCACAGACGCCTCAGATGAAGATGACAACTGTGGAGAACAAGAAAAGAGTTTCAAGCAAAACTGCTTTGGAATGTATTACAAAATGACAAACTTACTGTTTGCACTCAGACTGCAATGAAGCAGTCATGAAATCATTTGAAGCGTTTAAATATCATTTGGAAAAGCATGTAGCAAGTGCTAAAATTCAAACTAGAATCGATGATTTCTTCTTGAAAAGCAGCACACCTCAGAGTAGACATACAAAAGAGGAGACCAGAGCAGAAAGTAGACAGTGGAAAGGGAGGACAAAAGATGAGGAAGAATTGAAGAAAGGGGATGCAGGAGAACAAAATGAAGAAAGCAAAGGACAGACAAGAGGAGGAGACGGGGGAAAGAAAGGGGAGACAAGAGCAGAGGAAGGAGGAAAGAATGAAAAACAAAGAGAAGAGGATAGAGGTAAGAAAAGAACAGGAGACGATGATGGAGAAAAGAACAGGAGACGATGATAGAGAAAAGAACAGGAGACGATGATGGAGAAAAGAAAAGCGAGGAGGCAAGAACAGAGGATAGAGAAAGAAAAGGGGAAAACAGAAAAGAGAGATGGAGGGAGGAAAGGGGGGACAAGAGAAAGGGGTGGGGACAGAATGAACAGACGAGAGCAGAAGATGGGGAAAAGAATGGGGAGACAAGAGAAGAGTTTAGAAGGGAAAATAGACAGACGAACGAGGAAGATGAAGGGAAAAAACGAGAGAAAGGATGGAGGCAAAGGGAGACAGAAGCACAGAATGACAAAGAGAGAAAAAAACAGAGCCAGACGTGGACTTTATGGGGTTTCAATCCGCGCCCCCGCAAAGTTTCGAACCAACCAATGCTTCCTGGCAACGGCAGTCTGAGAGACTGGGTCTCCTAAAACCTCTCGATCTGCCTGAAAGACTGGTCAGAAGAGAGCTGGGAATACCCGTTGAAGTCAACGCAATGTGGGTGATGGAAACTGCCTTTACAGGGCTCTTAGCTATGAGGTGTGTGGCACACAGGATTTTCATGAACAGCTAAGAGATGCAATTGTTGACTTCATGTGTCGCAATCATGAAACCTTCACTGCTTATGTTGGGCAAGACCTAGGTGAGTACCTCTTGGAAACACTCTACAGCCTCGTTCCTGGGGATCGGATGTGGAAGTTATTGCAGCGGCAACACTGCTCCAAACACCTGTTGTAGTATACACAGCTTGCACGGAGACCTACAGGGCGTGGCTTCTATACCAACCGTTGTTTCAGTTACCTGGAACATCCGTTTGTCAGGAAAAGGTTGTACCTTCAGAATCTCTGTCAACACTTTAAGCGTGTGGTTCGAGTTGCTTAGTGGCCTGACAAAGGTGTGAAAGAAAGAGGCAGACCAAACATTTCTGAAAGACCAGCTGATGCTTTTTATGCTATGGTGTACTCTACAGAGCAGGAATTGCTCCAAATTAGCATTCGTGTTATGGTTTATGTTTAAAACACTTTTGGACTGAGGACTCGTCCGAGGATGATAAGTGATTCATTTATTTATAGGTGCATTTGTTATTATTGGGAAATTTCCTTACGATTATGTTGACTTTAACTATTTACCGTGCGTTCTAAAAAAAAAAAATCTCTCTCTCTCTCTCTCTCTCTCTCTCTCTCTCTCTCTCTCTACTCTCTCTCCTCTCTCTCTGTGTGTGTGTGTGTGTGTGTTCTCTGTCTCTCTCTCTCCACACCACATCATACACACACGAAAATGTTGATCCCTCTTTCTCTATGCCATGACGGCCAATGGCTCCAAGAATAAATCTATGCTCTCCCATTGTCGCATTTTTACTCGTCTATCGTGTTCCGGGAGCCGGAATAGCTCAGTTGGTAAAGCGCCTGAATCGTAATCTTGGTGATCCTGGGTTGCGGGTTCGAACCTCCGCCGGGGCGTTTCGGTACAGGGGGATTTTTCCCTCGGAGTTAACATTGGTTCCGACTCCATTTCCCTTACAGTCCTTCGAATGAGACTATAAACCGAGGTTCCGTGTGTGAACGCATGCATAACATCTTGCACACACGTAAAATCCCATCACCAACTTTCGGAAGAGTAGGCCAGTTTGGCCGTTGGTATGGATGACACGTTACACATGGCATGCACCCTGCGTGAGAAATGGAAAGAATGAAGGAAGGAAGGAAAATGAGTGATCGATATTGAACGATACTGACTGGATGACACGGGAAACGACTGAATGAAGCGCCAGCTGGCAGCTCTTCAGTCGGCACTACCCAGGTTGTGTAAACGAGTGTTGATTGTAAAGCGCTTAGAGCTTGGCCTCTAGCCGAGAATAGGCGCTATATAAGTATTCATTATTATTATTATTATTATTATTATTATGCGTTTATGTGTGTGTGTGTGTGTGTGTGTGTGTGTGTGTGTGTGTGTGTGTGTGTGTGTGTGTGTGTGTGTGTGTGTGTGTGAGAGAGAGAGAGAGAGAGAGAGAGAGAGAGAGAGAGAGAGAGAGAGAGAGAGAGAGAGGAGGAAGTGATAAGAAAAAGAAAACGCACTAGACGTTTTATGTCACAGGCTAAAGTTAACTTGCGAAATCAAACCAAAGAGCCTTCTCTCTCTCGCTCTCTCTCTTCTCTGTGTGACTCTCTTTGTCTCTCTCCGTGTCTCTGTGTATGTGTGTGTCTCAATCTGTCTGTCTGTCTGTCTGTTCTCTCTCTCTCTCTCTCTCTCTCTCTCTCTCTCTCTCTCTCTCTCTCTCTCTCTCTCTCTCTCTCTCTCTCTCCTAACACTGACGTACACACACACTAACAATTACAGAAACGTGCAGAGAAAATGAGAACCAAAGCAAAAACAAACGAAAAACTCGGATATTAGAAACACTCTAAAAACATTTTTTTAGAATCTCGATTATATGAAACCGCTGTAAGAAAACTCAGTTATAAGAAACAAAAAAGAATCCCCCCTCAACTTTCTTATAACCGGATTCTACTGTACATCTTTTGACAAACCGAACAGACTTTTACAAATAGAAAACAGAATGATATTATTACAATCAGTATGTATCTCTTGTACATACGATAACAATTTTTTTTATCAAACATATAATTCCACCTGACTGTCTCCCTTGTTTTGTTAGCTTAATTGCAGGTTTACAAAAACTTCATAAGAACCAAAGACCGTAGATTCAAAACTTTCAACAAATGTTTCAACAAGACATACCACATCGAATGAAGCTATATACGAAAGGAAATCCTTATCACCTATCTTTGACAACAAGCCATTTACGTTCCAATGTAGAAAACGTACACATTTCTCATTCTTCGCTGAGTTACTCTTTTTAAATTGGTCTTTGTTCATGTCATTACCAATATTTCCGGTATGTGGCTGAATGTGTTGGTTTTTATCTTCTTCACTCATTTTACTACTTTGTGAATATGCAACACTGCTGTACAAAGGACTAATGCGTAAGTAACTTCCTGTCAAATATCCAGTGCATCCATCTGTAGAAACCTGTTCATCAGACATCACATCATCTATACACAAACTCTCTTCACCCAGCATATTATTTTTACAAAGAACTTTCTCACCAACTATGTCACTTTTTAAACAAGAACTGTTTTTATCAACCTCACTTTCACTCAAAATAGATGTATTACTGTCTAAGAAAGGATTATTCGAGGTGTTATTTACATAAAGATCATTATAGTCAAACACTGTACTGTTTGGAGATTCGCTCGATCGTGGTTGCATTACTTAATCATCCGGAAGGACATCGATATTGTTTTGTGTTACGTTAGAAAACGCATGACAATCTGAGTGACATACATTTTGAATCATATCAATGTGTGGTACGGACACAGCTGTGTCGTCCGCTTCATCCCGTGCTGCACGTGTGCTCTCGAACAGGCGGTGACCAAGTTCTCTGTGTTCCCTTTGCACCCAAGTCAGTTTGTCGGACAATTTTATCAGTACTCTTTACGTGCAACAGTCTTTCCTCACTGGGCCAGCCACTTTCCTATATCATCTTTATAAGATTACCGACTTGATCTGTACAGAACTTTTGACCGTCAATGATCAAATGATCATAAACCATGGACACTTTTTTGTTGCGCTTTTTGGCTTCTTTTCGGTGAGTAACCAGCTTCTTCCTAATTTCCCAAACCCGCTGTGAGAAATCTTCCCCTATTAATATTTCCGTGCCTCGTAATTTGCTCCTGGCGTTTAGAAGTTTTTCTTTATGTTTGTAAAATGTACAACATCCGATAATCGGAGAGTCCGCCTTTCTGTTCAGTCTGTGTAATCTGTCAAACGGAATGTCATCAGTCAAATCCAGTTTGTCCGTAATTAGGTCTTGTATTAAATCCTCACACTCTTGTTTGGTCTCATTCTCTCTTCGAGGAATGCCGTAAAAAATAACATTGTTCCTTTCTGAACGGCATTCAAGATCATCTGTCTTTTGTTCTTATTTCGCTACACTTTCAGTCAATTTGTTGTTTTCTTCCCTGAGTTTTTCATTCTCACATTTAAGGTCTGCAATCTCCTGCTTTAAAGAAGAAACAGCATCACGCACATCATTCAACGTCTCTTTCATTTCCCTCATGTCGGCCTTCATTCCGTCGAACTTACAGTTCAACATCTGAAGACTGGACAAGACGTCTGCCACAGAAGGTTCCACAGGCGATCGGGACGGCGAGGCACTGTATCTGTATCTGTATCTGTAGCTGTACGTCGCTTGACATCCAGTGATCTGGCTTTGGCGCGACGGATGGGGATGCGCAGCGAAGGTTGTTAATGGCGCTTGTGGTCAGCGCCCTCTTGAATGAATCAGTGGATGGCGAGTGGACCACCGAATTGTCCAAGTAGTTCCACGCTATTATGGTGCGTGGGAAGAAGGACTGCCTATATTGATCTGACTGACAACGCGGTACGAAAAAACACCGATCGTTGTTTCTAATGTAGTTCTCAACAGGGTTGTTGGTTACATAGTCTGCTGCGTTACGTCTGGGTCTGATCATGCGGCCAGCTCTTTGAGGTGTCAGGAACTGATGATGAGGTATTGCCGGCACCAGCCCCTCAACCACCTTGTAGAAGAAGGTCAGGCGGAGTTGTTCACGTTGTTCCTGGAGAGTCGGGAGGTTGTGTCGTGTCAGGAGGCCCGTAACAAAGCCAGGGGTGGTAGAGCGATAGTTGCTTGCGATGAAGCGCACTGCAGTGCGCTGAATGCGTTCAATCTTATCGATGTCCTGTCTCTGATACGGGTCCCAGACCAACGCCCCGTACTCAAGGAGAGGACGGACTAGGGCCAGGTAGGCGTTACGTTTGCAGGTTGATGGGCAGTGGTGGAGGTTTCTCCGGAGGAATCCAAGGGTGCTATTCGCTTTTTTGGTGATGCCGCTGATGTGGTTGCTCCATTTGGGGTTGTCAGAGAATTGGATTCCTAGGTATGGGTTTGAGGATACTAATTTCAAGATAGTGTTATTGAGGGAGTACATGAAAGTGGAAGGTGGGTGAAGGGAGAGACTCATTACGTAGCACTTGGTAGCGTTGAAGCGCATTCCCCATTTCTCTGCCCAGGCTTCAAGACACTTCAGATCCGCTTGTAGGGTGTGGTGGTCTTGGAATGTGTTGATCTCTCTGTAGATTAGACAGTCATCGGCAAAGAGCCTAACTTGGGAATTGACTGTCTGCGGGAGATCATTGATATGGCAGAGAAAGAGGAGCGGGCCCAGTACGGTACCTTGAGGGACACCCGAGTCGACGGTGGTGGGCTGAGACGTGGTGCCTTCAACTACGACTCGCATGCTGCGTTTCGTGAGGAAGCAGTGGAGCCAGGTGTGGAGGGGGCCTGTGATGCCATAGTTTGCCAACTTGTGGAGGAGTCGATCATGTGGGACGGTATCGAATGCCTTGGAAAAGTCCAGTATGGCCATGTCAATTTGTTTGCCCTGGTCGAAAGATTGTAGCAGGTCATTGGTGGTGGTTGAAAACCGTGGTTGAGGTTCTTAAGAATTTTGTGGGCTTCTAGGTGGGACATAATGTGACGGAAGATCATGTGTTCTAGAATTTTGCATGGGACAGAGGTGAGGGAGATAGGGCGATAGTTGGCAGGTTCGTGGCGATCCCCTTTCTTGAAGGCGCTTGATACGTTGGCTGATAGCCAGTCCTGGGGCAGTCGACCACTGGCCGCAGGCGAAGAGCCGCTGGCATTCTTCAGCCGTGTCTGCTTGAGAGACTCCTCCTTGCTGCCTGATCTGGGTCCTGGATTCAGTTCAATATCCCCACAACGCTGAAGTAAAGATCCGTGGAACAGAAACGTCAGGGTCAAACCTACTGTGACACCGTCCCGCCATCTACGAAGTTTCAATGTTCGATAAAACATTGAGGCTTTCTGTACCGATCGACGATACATAAAGGCAACAAAAGTAAACACAAAAGCACCACAAACAGAACGAAATGACAACGGCACCGAGGGAGAAAGGAAAGGCAAGGAGGGAGGGGGACGAAGGTAGCTGAGTATGAGGAATGTGAGGACAAGGTTAGGGACCAAGAGGAAGAAGCATTTCACACACACACACACACACACACACACACACACACACACACACACACACATATCTGTATTCATCCACATCTGCATCCAAGTAGCAAGTAGCACCATTGAAACAATGGTGTAAATATCCTTCCATCTATAAAGCCATAGTTATACATAAAAGAGAAAGAGGGAAGGGTGGTAGAGTAGGAGGGGGTGTGAGAAGTGGTGATGCGGTGTGTTTGTGTTTAAGCGCGTTAATTATCGAACAAAAATAAGGGAGTAGGGGGTAAAGGCGGGCAGGGAGGAAAGTTAAGGAGATGGAGGGAGGGAGAGGGGGATGGGGGGGGGATGGGGGGGGGGGGGCGCAGAAATCAAGGGAAGGCGAAAATGGGCAAAATACATGACAAATTTTCAGAGGGATGAAATAATTTCACTCATAGGAACATATTTTAAAACGGCGGAGAAGAGGGGGGGGGGGGTGTTTGGGAGTACTTGGAATGGTGATGGTGAGATCATGACAAACTGCAACAAACCTTAATAATTACGACATGTAACCCAGAGTAAAAATGTGTAAAACAGAAAGAAAGGGATGGAGAGGACAGGGTCTGTGGAAGGGAGAGAGAGAGAGAGAGAGAGAGAGAGAGAGAGAGAGAGAGAGAGAGAGAGAGTGTGTGTGTGTGTGTGGGGGGGGGGGTCAAATAGTGTTTAAATTTTAATGAGGTTGGTTAATAGATA
>JAFLJL010003115.1:0-22661 GCA_018398815.1 Conus ventricosus | reverse complement strand
TTTTTTTTTCATACTCTCCGTCAAAATTTGTTCGTTAATAAAACCCTACGGGGCCTAAAGGGGAAAGTTAATCCAATTCGTTTGAAAGATTGTTTTCTTTTTAATCAACATTGTTTTTGTTGCTTGTTGTTTGATTTTAATATCCTCACCATTGTGAAGAACGACGAAACAAACGTTAAGGCGTTTAACGTCTAAGTTTTGCCAGCTAATATTAATTCCTTTTTTATAGGGACGTCACTAACGCCCACAACCCCATCCCTCTCCACATCTTTAAAGACAGAAATTTCAAATATCTTTGTGAACGTGTCTCCTAATTTTCTGCTTGGAAAGAACTGAATTTTGTAGAAGCTTTTTTTACAACTGTTTCTTTTCTGTGGAGGATTTTCTGTTTTTTCCCATACGGCGTTATTTAAATTTTTTTCCGACTATTGTCGTCCGGCATAAGACTTACATGTTAAAGGGCCAGAGTTGAATGCTTTTTTTGAAATTTTTTTTGGCGGCTAAAATATGTAAAGGGCTTATGAATTCAAATTTTATTTCCCATTCTAAATATGGTTCTAAGTGCCATTTGAGGTCAGGTTTTCGAACTATTTTATATTCTTTACTGGCCAACATTATTTCCCTCTAGTTTGCGCAGTTGTTCTAGTTTAGGAAACTTTTTGCTGTCGCCAACCTCTTTGCGTTTATAATCACCATCTTTAGTGTACTCAAAACCATACAAAGCACCTATCTCACCGTTCTGTTCAAAGTCCCGCAACGTCTGCAAGGTCTTTTAATTCTAAGGTTATACACCTCACAGGCGCTAATGTAACTCCCGATTCTTCTGGCCCACGCGCCCATGTTTTAGTAAAACGTATTATTTTTTTTCTAAAACAATGGCAGGTTATCCATTTTACAACTTTTCCTGCTTTGTCTTTGATTTTTATATTAAATGTCCGACCCTCCCCAAACTAATCTTTTAAAACTGTAAATTAGGGAATTGTATAATTTCATAATCGCAATATGCAGCTTTCCCTGAGGGGAAGAGCTCTTAAAACAGTTGAGGGCCTTCCGTCATATAAGTTTTCATCAGGCTCAGCCATCCAAATGAACATAGAGAAAAGAAGGGTAATGCAAGTTTCGAGCGGATTTTCCCCCCTCATAAGTATTTTTGGGTTTGGTGTAACTCTAAATATAAAATTTTGTTAGCTGTAAAGCCTAACATTTTAGCTAGCTCTTTATCAAAATAGTAACCTACTTCTTCTTCAGGCTTGAATGTTAACATTGTTTTTAGATTCGCATTGTTAAGTTTGAGAGTAATGTCGAAGTTACTCATTGCTTCTTTTAGTGAGCAAAACCCGTAATAAACCATCAGTTTATTGTTAACTGGCTAATAATGTTCCTGCATTATCAATTTTTTGAATCTTATTATTCTTCCTGGATTCACTTATATTAAACCATACGACTTTGTAAAATATTTCATGAAGCGCAACCGTTTGGCCCCGCATTGTTTCAATAGCATGTTCAAAAAAACGAAGGACGGTCTTGGGTTGTTATTGTTACAAACATTTTTTAAAACAAATTAAAATGGTGCATTCAAATATACTGATGCAAATATTCTGTTGGGCCGCACTTACAATCTTAAAAATATAGCAACTGATACTCTTGACATTGCTGTGACCCAGACTGCCTCTTTTCATAAAAAGGTGGGGACTCCATTGAAGAGCTATCTTAACCCCCTATTGAAAACGACCACACCAAGAAAGCGTGGTTTAGTCATCCGATGCAGTTTTATCAGAACCAGTTAAACTTTGCTGTGTTTTGCGCATCAACTGGGTGTGGAGGTGTCGTATGCTGTCATTTAAATCACCATGATCCTTTGGTGAGGTCAGTGTACAGATTTCTTTCTATTACCCTTCGACGTATTTTGACTGAACTGCAAGCGCCTTATACCAAATGAAAAACCCATTTAATTCCACTCAGCAACAGAATAGACATGAAGGCTTTTGAAAGGATCGTAACGAATTAAATATTAACATCAAGACAGGTTTTTAGACAAAAGTTGGATCATAATCATGGCCTAGGGGGACCTTTATTTTCGGGGCACGCACAGAAATTTATAACTATGACTGGCATCCTCCTTTCAAATCTTTCTTTTTTGGCAAACTGTTGAGCCTGGGTCCCTACAGCAAGAGCATAAAACAGCATGGACAACATTTATCTTAGAACTTCTAAGGGCCTAACTAGACCCGGAAAGAACGAATAAACGACTCTATTCGTACTTACGTTTGGTGTTTGCTAGGCTCGCAAGCACAGGCAAGATCGGCATTATGATCCTTCTACTGGCTTTGATGCACAAAAACAGTTCTTGGCAAATTTAGAGGACGCCATTAATTCTACAGTGATTTACCTTCAAGTATTAAAAGATACCAAAATGTTTTACAATACGCAAGATCGAAAGTAGACTTTGCTGTTGGCACTGGTTTATACATGCTGCCTTCTGACCTCGGGACTCCAGATAGGTAAAATAAAAAACTATAATAATGAAATTCTTATAGCAGGCAATGAACAGAAGGTTTGGGAAAAAGACATAAATTCTGAGCCAGTAATATTAAAAAACAAAAAAAGAACCCCCAAAGATTAAGTCATCTAATCCCCGAATTCCAAACCCCCCCAAAGTCATTGAAGACTCAGCAAAGCTTGCGGACTCTGTTCGCGATGACCATGAATATAAAAAGACAGCGCTTGTTCTTGGATTAACTGGCATGGGAAATTACTTGGTCTTTATCTTACTAAATAGAAACCCCAATTTATACAAGAATTTAATGTCCATAAGTGCTGGGCCATAAAAGCCAACTACTTTGCTTGCAGTAGAAAAAAGCAGCTGCCCAATACTCCCCAATATTCCTGGTAAAGCGTCCACGGCTTTACCAGCAAATTTTTTTTAATAAACTTGCAAGATGATCAAGCTGTTTTTTTACCCATGATTTATCATGGTGCGAGGCGATGGCGGTGGCGGGCGGATGCACTGGACTTTGACCTCCACCGCCGCCTGTAATAGCCAACACCATTTGTGCTTATTGCAAATCCTAAGGCTGTTTATAACGCTTGCTAATGTGACCCCTTGCTCTCTAAACAGTGTTCGTATTCGTTCTGCTAGTGTCGTGTCTTCTTTATAAAATTTTTTTCGATAGTTTCTCTTATTCTATTCACTTGAGTTCTTTAATTGGTCTCGGTTAGTAGTCAGCACTTCTAGTCTTGCTGATCTTTCTTGTTCAAGATCTTTTAGTCTTTGGGTTATTCTTTCTTTAATATCATGCCCTAAGTTGGCGTCATCAGCCTCAACGAGTTTTTCTTTTTCTCTTTTTTTTTTTTGCCCATCTAGTTCACCTAGTTTTGCTAAATTGTTTGTTAATTCGCCTTTGATGTTCTCAAAGCATGATCAAGGGCCATTAGTTCTCGCATGGGTAGCGGTGAGTCGTGTATAGTCTTTACGCTGTTTCTTCTGAAAAACTGGTTTCTGCTTCTATTGTATTTTTTAATTCGCCTGCTGATTGATTTAATTCTTTAAGTTCCATGTTTTGCATTTGGTTATCTGTCGGGAGTTCTTGCAGTGTGTTTTGAAGTTTAGCAACTGCATCCTATCTAATTTGGTCTAGCAATGCCAAGGCGATTTTGTACGCTCGCAGGGAGTCTATTTCTAATTGAACCCACGGCTAAAAACTTTGATGGGTCTTTTTTAGTTGTAAGCTGAACAAGTTCTCCTCGATGGGTTTTTCACAAACAAATGGTATTTTTTTACTTAAAAATTATTAGGGTCTATAAATTGGGGAGGTTCTTGACCTAAACTTTGGTACAATGATTTGGCCTTACTTTCTGTTAATTCACACCGCAATGAGAGCGTGAGCGTGCTGTGTCATAAGGGATCATTTCACTCATGTCGTCTCCAGGATCAAAAACATCATAATTTCTTCAGCTTCAATTCTTGCCATGTTTTTAAATAATTAACTTTTTATTTTGCTTTATAAAAATGTCACAACAAGCACATGGCTCGATTCTTGACCCGCATTTGAAGACTGAAAGAACCCAATGGCGTGAAGGGAATAAGCGGAATATTACTGTTCCAAATAATCCCCTCTACTATTGATGCAGATCAAATTCTTACTGTCAAATTTCCAGACCTAGGAGCGGATGAAGTGATTGTGCCAGGCTCTGCACGTCTTATTTCAAAATAGAACTCGCTTCAACAACAGACCCAAACAGGACAGTTGTACAGAAACTGGGGCGGGCAATCGTTAAAAAATTTCTATAAACTTGAGGGGCAAGAAATATTTTCTTTACACAATGCAGACATATTTTTAACCTATTCTGATCTATGGCTAACCGGGAATGAAAGGGCCGATCTTGCGTTTCAAGGAATCGAAAATGAAGAAGCGCTAAAACATAGAATAGGGGCCGAAGATACTAAAGACGGCAAAAAGTATGTTGCTGTAAAGTTTGCGTATGGAAATCGCTTTTCCATTCCCTTAGATTTTGAGTTGTTAAAGCGCATGCACCATACTTTCAAGGAGCATTAAAAGACAGATTGTCATATGAACTAACCTTTTAATGAATAACAAACGTGTTATCAGATCATCAGACACCGAAGCAAAGTACAGCATTTCTGACATCTCGTTAGAGTTTGACGTTGTTAGGAACCCTTACTTAGCAGAGCTGATTGAGCAACAATATCAGAGGGAAAAATTTGCAATATATTACGAAAGAGTGATTCATCATACAACATATCCCCGAAGCAGGGCAGACACTATATGGAATTTTAGTTTTAGCGTCGCTGCAAGATCGCTTTTAAAAGGTATTTTATTGCTGTGTGAAGATGAAGAACCGTTCAAAAAAGCAAGTGAAAAGTTTTTAATCCTAAAATACGAAAGTGCAATGTACAATTGATGGTAGTCCTAACCAAATCTACGCTAGCGGGCTTAGACCCTTTTCATCATTTTGACGAAATAAGAAAATTGTTTGGGGGTGGGAGGGGTAGAAGTCTAACAGCAGACCTTGTGTCTAAAGATTTACATCTTCACAAAGTTAGGCTTGATGATTATTTAACAACAAAATACGGTTTATGGGTTTGACCTAAGGTCAACGGGGATAATTTAGTTGTATGGGAAAGGGAGAACTGTGAGAGACGTAATAAACATTCAAATTGATAAAGAAGAAAAAGCCGATAAACCGCTTAATGTACATTTGTTTTTATTTATGATCGCAGCTGAATATAGGAAAACAGATTAAAATATGTACCCCATACTTTTAAAATTTTTTTTATTTTTAAAAGCATGTCGTTCAGTTTTATCCCCAAAATGTGGGCCACAGCGCCGCCAAAAGAAGAGATAGTAGAAACCCCAACATAAAACCTTCAATTAACCAACATTACGCAAATGCAACAAAAAATAGAGCAGGACCTTTCAAAAAAACAGCAAAACCAAACGAAGGTATTTGCTGCCTTTAATGTGTTTCCTATGTTAATACTGGAGCATCGACTATAAGTGCTCTATCAGCAGGAACAAGTGTTGGTCTCTTAGCAACGGGCATAGGCGCACCCGCAGCTTTACCTCTGGAGGTTTGTCTTTAGCTCTCGGTCTGTGTTCATTAGCTGTAAGTGCGGTGGCAAAAAATTAAAAAACTAAACTCCAAAAGCACACAGCTTGGTTCAATAATAACGGCTAAATTAGTTCGTTTAAACTGACAATAAAAAAAGCGCTAGTTGACTCAAACATCACGGATGAAGAATTTAATCGTTTACAGGCCGATTTTTATGACTACAAAAGACAAAGTTTGATTTCAAAGAAAGGCAAGGACAAGTTTTTCTCAACAGCCAGACGCGAGCAGATAAAAAAGAATGCTTAAAAAAAGTAAACGAGACATTAAACTCTGTTCTAAACAGCTCACAGTAACAAAAACCGAAGGGTGTTTATACTTTAGTTTATGAGTCCAAGCACAAAAAGACCGTTGATATTGATTTGATTAATTTATTTTTTTTAATTTAAATAAATATTTTGAGTTAGAAAAGAAGCTCAACATGGCTAAGATATATGAAGGGCAAGAAAGAAATTTTTTTAAGGAATGCTTGAGAGAGAGCGTTTATCAAGAGCACTGAATGATATTGATTTAGAAGTCATTGACCCAACAAACGTACAGGCAAGCGTTGTACATGCTATTTCTCAAGTTCCAAGTAAAAATAACAATAGACCGCCCGTTAAAGTAAAGTTAGCTGTTTTAATCGACTATATAAACAATAAATGAAGAAAATCTAGAAGTCTGGGTCTCAACTAAACAACAGACTATTCTTTTTCATAACGACTTAACACCCGGTTGGGCAGACGAATGCTTGCACAGTTGACGCTGCGGCTGAAGAAGCCAAAATGAGAGGCTCTGGTTGGTTTAGAGGGGGAAGTCTTAGAGATCAGATTAAAACAGGCTAAGTATGCGCCGATTGTTGGTAAGGCTTACATTCCATACCTCCACATTAGTTGCAAAAAGAGCAGTTCTAAACATAAAGATACAGACACAAATGTTTTATGTGGGTTTTGGTTCTTGCAAGGCTGCATTACGCCGCAAAAACGCAGAGAGAGTGTCTAACTATCACCCTTACAAACAATGATCTTAACTTTAGTGGGGTGTCCTTTCCTGTTAGTGTAGACCAAATTGATCAGTTTGAAGAACAAAACAAACCAAAAACTGTTAATGTCTACAATGGGATGAGGAAACAAATCTACAGCCCATTAAAAATGTCCAAGAACAGTCCAACGAATTTGGGGGAGCCCGACAAAACCATGTTGACTTACTGCTGATGCTTTCACCAGCGGGGGCTACCGCATTACACATTGATACGAACGATGAGTGAAATAATGAAGCATACTACAAAAGATCATGGCAAACAGAAAATTTTGCAGAAAATGTTTAACAAGAATTCCATCGCTCAAGCCGCGAGTGAAAAATATAAAACATTGTAAAAGTTCTGTAGACTGTAATACAGAACTAATTACGCCCCACCTGGATCTAAAGTTAGTTTTAAGAATGGAAACGGCTGCAAACAAGCCATACGTAGTTTACGCAGACTTCGAGTCGCTTATTGTTCCTTATGAAAGGGCCAGCGCCACAAAAACTTCGAAAAAAAAGTCTTAATGAGTAATCACAGATTTGTTCATTTGCCTTCATTATTGTTAGGTCGGATGGCGTTTATTCAGAACCCGAATTATATAGAGGACCAGATGCTGCAGAAACATTTTAAAACGCATGCGCAAGTGCGTAACGCCTGTTCTACTAATCTAAACTTATCTGAAATCATAATGGCGCCTGAAGACCAACACCATATGACCTCAGCCACGCATTGTTGGATTTGCGGTTTAGAGCTAAAACGCCCAAGAGTTGTAAACCCACAGTAAGAGACCATGATCACATTAGTGGGAAGTTTAGAGTGCAGCGCACAGAAAATGCAATCTTCAACTAAAGTTTGATCCAAAGACATGGAAGCTCCTGAATTATTCTTTCACAACTTGCGAGGTTTATGACTCTCACTTATAATGCAAGCAAACCAGCGCCTTCAGGGTAGCATGCATTGCACAGTCATATCAGAAAAGTACATGTGTTTCCACTTTACTGCAATAACATGTCTTTCTACGACCTCAATGCAGCACAGAGGGTTCATTAAGCACTGCTATGTCCTAAAGTCCTGCCCAATAACGAAAAATTATTTGACTCAACTCTTGTTAGAAAGGTGGTTTACCCCATATGATTACCAGAACAGATGGGAAAGTTGACGAAATACACTTCCGCCTAAAGGCGCGTCTGTTCTAGTCCTTTGAGGAAAGGACCTCAGCGACTTCCGATTACAGCATGCTCAAGATGCTGCAAAAGTTAATTGTAAAACATGGAGACTAGCCATGACTCCTATTTAATGGCAGATGTAGTTTGTTGGCGGACGTCTTTGAAAATTATAGAAAACCTGCATGAAACATTACATTTGGATCCTGCGCATTATATTTTCTGCGCCCGGGATTGAGTTGGGATCTTTCTTAAAGTTTACGGAGTACAGATTGATTTTATTGTCAGTTTACCAAGATTCAGATGATTGAAAACGGATTGCGTGGAGGAATTAGTATGGCGTTCGCATCATTACTGTAAAGCAAACAACAAATACTTGGACGACTAATGATCCGAGTTAAAAGGTCTTAACTATCCCTCAAGTATTTAGATGCAAACAATCTGTACTGGTTGGGCATTGGCGCAATCACTTCCATTATAACGCAACTTTAAAATGTACGCAGGCGGCGATCCAAAAATGATTCAAAAGGCATTAAAGTGGTTGAGCAGTTGGGGCGCCTCTGACAAACAGCTGCGGTTTTCATTTCTAGAAGTTGACTTAGAATATCCTCAATGAACTCCCATGACCTGCATAATGACTATCCATTAGCCAGAAAGTCCTAAAGAGGATCCAAGAGAGCCACCTAAACTTGTGCTAATCTTCGAGGCAAACAAAATTATGTCTGTCATTACAGACTTCACAATATTATTTAAACATGGTTTAAAGTTAACAGCTGTTCATCGCATAATAGCTTTTGACAAGAACATTCATGAACCGATCATCATAAGACTACTGATCTCAGAACTAAATCCACAGATGCCTCAAAAAAAGACTTTTTTAAGAGCTGATGAACAACAGCTTTTTGTGGAAGAACTATGGAGAATGCCGCACAAGCGCAAAGATTTCAGCTTAGTCACCAAAGAGAACGGAAGCAATAAGCTGACTTCAATCAAAACCAAATTATCAGACTTTAGAAGATTTCATGATCACCTTTTATGGCATAATGGATGAAAAAAAAATATCAAATTGGACAAACTGTATTTATAATTGGGTTTACTGTTTTAGAATTATCAAAGCTTTTGATGTTAGAATTTTCTTATGACTACTTTAAGCCCTCCGATCCTGAGTCCGAGTACTTTACACAGATTACAGACAGTTTTGTTATAGATATCCCTACTGAGACATCTATAAAGACATGGAAAACCGAAGTAGCTAAAGGAGCGAGTGGATGTACGACACATCCGATTATCCTAAAGACTCGCCTTACATTCAATTACTAACAAGAAGTTTTAGGAAAGATGAAGGATGAATTATCTGGAAAAGGTAATCAAGGAGTATGTGGGGTTAAGGTCATAAATGTACAGTATTCGAGCCAGGAGAAAATCATTAAGAAAGCAGAAGGTAATATCTCGCAGCGTTGTGCAGGTCAAACATATCACATGACACTACAAAGAACATTGTTTTTGCAATAAGACTTTCCACATGACAACGTAAAACTGCGATCTAATCTACATGAGATCACACACAGTTGTAAACAAAGAAGGTCATGAGATAGAACAAACACAAAACGGTGTTATGTTAATCCAGAGTTTTCATATGCATATGGTCTTATAAACCGTAAATTAATTAAAGCGGAACCTGTGTCTGGTGGGATTATCTGCAGTTCTTCCTTCACAAAAGATCTTTGAGGGCAGGCTGTTTTGTTGTGCCAGTTTCTCGTATATAATACACGGCGGATTCATCTTTACAATTTCTTTTTATTCATATGGATCACACTCCCAAACTGGATCTGTTGCCCTGATGCGAGTGTCCCCATCTGCTTCCTCCCGGTAAATAAAGTAACCTTACTTTTAAAACCAAACGGTAATCGTTTTTGCCCGGATGAAGACTCTCCTTCAGCAAACATTTATTGTTTTTCTTTTGATTGCTTGTACTGGTTTTAAACCCTTTAAATTCTTCATTATTCATTGCCGCGCAAAACTGAGGCAGTTCTTCTAACCCATTCTGTGTTGCGAGAATTGTCAATCAAGCCTCTCTGTGATACGGGTAGGACAAAAAAGTCTTTTCGGCTAACGTTTGTTAAAGTTTTCGGACTAAAGCCTGTGATCTGGGAACTCCTGGAATGGCCCTATTTACTGGTAACTCTATGTTCAACACTAATTGATTCACTCCCTTTAAATTCTTTTCCATCACGACTTGAACATGCGAGGATAATTAAGGGGCCCCGTTGGTAATTTAGTTGTATAGCAACAGCAACAGCAGAAGCACTCTTTTGGTGTTAATGGTTCCCGCATCTTTGTATCTTGTAGCTATGTCAATGACGGTGTGTGCGTACTTAAAATCGGGGGACGAGTTTCGTATTCAGAGGGTAAATAAAGAAGATCCATTTGGATGGGTGCGTTCGGTATTGTATCACAAAGTGTGGCCTGTATTCGTTGGGGCGCAGGTAATAAAATTTTGCCAAAATCCTTGTTTAGATAACCAATCTTTTTGCTGTTTGTTCACTGACTCCCGCTGCTTGGCTTAGGCTTTTTAATTTGCTGTTATTCCCTTCCAATACCTTTTGGGCGAATAATAAAGTTTGGTATCCGCATTTTTACTCAGCAATATTATGTCAACAAAATTACACAACGGTCATACCAACAACAATAAACGCGATTTCTGCAGTCTTTTGTTTTTCTGATGGTTGATAAAAGTCACTGAATGTTTGGTGGGGGCAAGTCTGGACTGGTTGCCTGTTTTACTAGATAAAATTGTTTTATTGCCTATCAACATCTAAATATGTAAGCTGCATGCCCCTGTTTTTTCAGTGGTGTCCATTAATAAAATCTGACTGCTCAAGTCTCTGCTTTTCATAGGCGTCTTGTGTCAGCTGCTAGTTCCTCCATAGCTTTGTTATGTCTTTTTTCTCTCCCCGTCATCCCCCACGTTACTAAATGCGAAATACCTCCGCTAAAAGCAACGCATTCACCACAGCGCCCTATCCTTATTGCGAGTGAAGCCATTTTTATAAATTATTTTTTTCTTTACATATTTAATCTGTCTGGAATTATTCCTTGCGTTGACTAGAAATCTTTCGTGGCAACCGAAGCTGCAATGATTAGCAATCAGCTTTGCCTGATCCTCAAAGTCTATTTGCCAAGAATCTGCTGGTTTAATTCCTTAAACAGGCTTTTTACCAAGCATTGAGTACCTACACATAGTCCTCCAATAACAGCAGAATGGTATATACAAGGTTGTAACAGTTTTTTTTCGGTGCTCATTTTTATAAATAAAATAATTATTATTAAAAAAAACAAGAACAGTGATGAATCTACTACAGCTACAAGCGCCTAACCCTTCCCGACTTATGAATGCCCAAGTTGATGATCAAGCTATTATGCACAAAAAGGAGAGGCTGTATCTTGGCAGCAGTGGAAAACAAAACAGTTCCTCGAACTGAATTCAGCATAGAACATATTCAACAAAATGTCGCCGCAAGACATTTTAAAGTATCAAACAGGATATGAAGCCAGCTGGGGTCTAGATGTGAAAAGTGTGGGGCAAAACGGTTCTTAGTTGTACCCTAAACTAGTCAGTAGATGTGCTCCATTGATTCTGAACAAGATCTTACCGTATGATTTAACGCAAGATCCAGTTTTAACAAAGTCATAAGAGTCTCTAGAATGTGATCTATACTGACTCGATTTGGAACATTGTTATCGCCATTAATCATGGGATTAATAACTTTTAAATCATTAATTTTATTCCCTTCCCAAAATGACCGAGCTGGAAAATCAGCAGAATCAGAAAACACTGAATCAGTGGAGAAGTAACCAAGCCCAGAAAATCAGCAGAAAAACGCTGAATCAGGTGGAGACCATTTAAAATCCTCGGCGTGTGAAGAGGAAGAAAATTAGCAGAGTGGAATCAGACCAAAAAAATTAATGTTACAGAAATATAACTCATAAGAAAACATAACACCGCCAACGCCCGAACAAGTTGATTCAATGCCAGCTAGAAAAACTTCATGTGATTCAAGACCTACAGCGCCAAGGTCTCATGGAATATTGAACTTAAAACTGTTGCCATTATGGCGCCTCCTTGCTGCTACTGGGGCGGTTTATTATGTTTTATAAAATAATATTAAAGAATGGCAGCGCACAACAAAAGCAATCAAAAAATCTGAACCACTAAATACAGAAAACAACAGCACGCCAGAACCGTCAACAACAAAAAGATTACATTTTGACCATTTTATAATGCACTAATATTTTAAGAACTTAATTTTTAAATTTTTTTATAAAAATAGAATCAGGCGTATTTATAAAATGAAAAAGTCAATAAATAAAGAACATGGAGTCTATAAACGACATTTCCATAGACCAGAAATTGTAATCAAGCGGTTCTTAGATGTAAAACTTCCTTACGATCTATGCAGAGAAGACAGCTGCGACTAGCATAGAGCATCTTCCAGGACGCTTTTTTGAGGCCGTGTGTGTACTATATTAGACATCTACTATTTAATAAAAAAACAAGCTTGTATTTATTTTTTTGATAATATAAGATAACTTGAATTACTTAAAGGATGACTTAGTTATGATCCTTGGGTGACTTCAAATCAAGAACTTAATCAAGAACGATTACGAACTTGAAGTAACTTACTTAAAAACTTAATTAAGAACCTTGGGTGACTTCATTAAAAACGTAATTAAGAAACTTGGGGCGACTTGGGGTAGGAGTGTTGGGTGGTAACACAGGGTGGGTGGGAGACGTGCGTGCGTGGGTGGGGGTGGGGGGACGTTGCGTGCGGGGGTGAGGGGTGGGGGGACGTGCGTGCGTGGGGTGGGTGGGGGGGGGGGCGTGCGTGCGTGGGGTGGGGGTGGGGGGGCGGCATGCGTGGTGTGTGCGCGCACCTTTGGAATAGTTATAAGAACCGAATGGTTATATTCAGAAAATAGTATAGTTATTAGCAGTAAAACCACAAAACAACAACAATAAACAGCACAGCACGCACAAACAGTTAAAAATAGGAAGTGCTTGCACAGGGAAATGGGAAAAGGGTTTTTATGGATGGCGCTTACGCGCCGAAATTCAAGACGGCTGCCGGTCTTCTCTTGGCAACTGAAGATTATTCAAAGCGAGCCACCAAGTTGCATATATCAAAAGCTAGATTTAAATATAAACAAGAACAGTTGAATCAGTACATTTCTGTGGCCCGCCCCGAAGGCAGCCAAAAAAGTTACAGCAGGACGTTGAAGCGAAGTCAGTGAAGCCAGTACCAAACAGCAATATATACAAAGCATGAAGTGCTTGGTGTAATTCAAAGCAGTCAACTCTAAACAAACCCGACCGCTATCCTCCTGAGCGTATCTAAAAATAGATCTTACGTCAGTGTAGGCCGCAGTGTCTTACAGTCGCGCGCACTGTTGCTAGCAGCCACTCTAAACAATCCCACCGCTCCCTGCATGAGCGTATCCTAAAAATAGATCTTACGTCAGTGGTAGGCCTGCAGTGGTCTTACAGTCTCGCCGCACTGTTGCTAAAGCAGCCAACGCTAAACAAACCCGACCGCTCCTGCAATGAGCGGTATCTAAAATAGATCTTACGTCAGTGGGTAGGACTGCTTGCAACTTGCTTTAGCAAGTTACAGCAATTATGGCGGCTCAAATCGCAGTAGTAGTACATCCGTCATTGTATATTTGGAGCATTTATAACGATAGTGCCGGACACCACACTACTAAACTGCCTCTCCATACTAGTAGATGTACTATGGTCTGCCTAACCCTATCTAGTTTTTTTCGCCAAACATTAAAAAATCGCCATTCAGTTGCATAAGGGCACACTTGAAGGCAGATAAACTGTTTAGAATTAAAAAAGTATAAAAGTATACACATCTTAATACACAGATCAACTGCCACATGAACACTGAATCTGTAGTTAACAATTCATCAAGTCTGATACAAACTAAGAAACAATTTTCCTTGGGATGAACAGCAAAATGTTTTCAAATATAAGTTTTTTAGCGATACGATCAGCCGTGTTTACCCTCGCCTTAATGAAATGAACGCCATTTTTTTAAAACATGGCCTTTAGCTGTCTCAAGCCTCTCCCAACAATCAACGCGTGATGTTTTGTGGTGTGGGGGGGGGGCTTTCGCCCACTTTCAACAATGCAGCGCCATTTATTAAATAAGGAACCATCTCATCAATAGTCAAACACGTATCAAAACTGGCTACATCTTGTTTCATTTCCTTGAAACCAACACACCTTTAAGAAAGTCGTTCATTTCCAAAGCATTTTAGTTCACTTTTTTTTCGTTTTCTAGAAAAACAATCTTATCCGTTTCCACACCTGCTTCGCCCTAAATCTTTTCAACAAATACTCCTAACATTGCATTAAAGTTAAAATCTTATGCCTCGAATAACAAACCCGTGTCTTCAGTAACGTTTTAGGAGGCCATTTTAAAATAACACAAGTAAAACACAGTGGTCACAACACAGCCTTCATGTGCGGTGGCTCAAACAACAATGGCGTACCGCCGGTGCGTGTCGCGTGACAGGCCTCGTATACCGGGGTGTCGACGTGGCAATGGTGGTGCAAACCCACCGAGTGGGCTTCGTTTTACACAGCGCAGGCTAGCGCTCGGCCTGCAAACTGCCGCGAGCCCGTAAATTTAAGTGATTAGGTTCAGCCCCGTGTCTTGCCTGTCTGTGTACAAAGTTTGTAAGGTGAAATTAGTCATGAAGAAGTGCGGATTTTATGACATTTAAATGACAGAGAGAAAGAGAAAGAGTGTGTGTGTGTGTGTGTTGTGTGTCTGTCTGCCCGCCTCTCTCTGTCTGTCTGTCTCTGCTCTCTGTCTCTCCCTTCTCTGTCTGTCTGTCTGTCTGCGGTGATTCTCTCTCTCTTCTCTCTCTCTCACCTCTTCCGCCACATGGGGACAGGAAAAGGCGGCTTTTAGGCCACTTTCCGCCAAAACTCGGTGGAGAGCAAGTGAGCCAAATGAAGGTTTCCTGTTCTCTCGTTTGTCCATGATGAAAAGTCTTATGCCAAAAATGCTTCTTTGTAGTTGTCATGAGATATGTTTGACTGCACAAACTGCGAGATATCCCCTTTGCTTGTCATTCAGGGATTTTTTCTCCTGGCTCGAAATACAGTACATTTTCGACCTTAAACCCATAAACTCCTTATCACCTTTCCAGGATACTCATCCTTCATCTTTCTAAAACCTTCTTGTTAGTAATTGAATGTAAAGGCAATCTTTAGGGTAAACAGATGTATCATACCACCGCACGCTCCTTTAGCTACTTCTAATTTCCATGTCTTTATAGATGTCTTCAGTAGGATACTATCAACAAAACTATCTGTATCTGTTTAAAGTACTCCTGTGACTCTGGATACAAAGGCTTAAAGTAGTCATAAAGAAATTCTAACATCAAAAACCTTGATAATTCTAAAACAGTAAAACCCAATAAAAAACAGGTTTTGTCCAATTTTGTGACTTTCTTTTTTTTTCACTTATGCCAAAAAGCTGATCATGAAATCTTCCTGAAGTCCTGATAATTTGGGTGTGGAAGTCCAGCTTAATTGCTTTCGTTTTCTCTCTGGTGACTAATCTGACATCTTTGCGCTTGTGCGATTCTTCTCCCTAGTCTTTCCGAAACAGCTGTTTGTTCATCAACTTGAAAAGTCTTTTTTCTGAAGCATCTATGTGGATTTAGTTCCTAAGATCATGTTTCTTCATGATGTATGGTTCAATGAACTGTTCTTGATCAAAGCAATTATACGATGAACAGCTTGTCAACTTCAAACCATGTCTAAATATAAAATTTGGAGAATCTTAATGACATAAATAATTTTTTTTGCCTCGAAGATTAGGCACAAGTAGGAGGTTCTGTTTTTGCCATCTTTAGACTTTCTGCCGCTAATGGGTAGTCATTATGTAGGATCATGAAGTTCCTGAGATATTTCTAGTCCAACTTCTAGAAAGTATCCACGCTGAGGATCTGCGTTAAACTGCTCACCTACTTAAGCATTTTTGAATATTGTTTGTACTGCACCTGTGACTTTTTAAAGTTGCGTAATGGAAGCCGATTTGCGCCATAGCCCAACCATACAGATTGTTGCCACTAAATACATGAAAAGTTAGACCTTTTACTCGGATCATAGTCGTCCAATAATTTTGTTGTTTGCTTACAGTAATGATGCGACGCCATACTAATTCTCCTCCAATCCGTTTACAATCATCTGAATCATTTGTAAAGTCTGACAATAAATCAACTGTACTCCAGTAAACTTTAAGAAAGCATCCCAACTCATCCCGGGCGCAGAAATATATTCGCAGGATCCAGGCTATAATGTTTCATGCAGGTCTTTCAATAGTTTTCAAAAATATCCGCCCAACAAACTTACATCAGCCATCAAGTAGGAGACATGATAGTCTCCATCGTTTTACAATCAACCTACTGCACGCATCTTGAGCATGTTGTAATCAGAATCGCTGACCCCCGTTCCTCTAAGACCCCCCCCCCCTTAAAAAGAACGCGCCTTTAGGCGGAAGTGTATCTTCGTTAAACCTTTCCCCAACTGTTCATGTACTCATAAGGGTAAACGCCCTTTTCTAACAAGAGTGGGTCAAAATATTCTTTCCGTAATTGGTCAGACTTTAAGAACATAGCTAGTGACTCTAATGATCCCATCATGGTGCTCATATAATCATAAAAAACATTTTTATTTAGATTAAAGCAACATGTACTTTTCTGATGACCTGTGCAATGCATGCACCCTGAAGGCGCTGGTTACGGCTTGCAAATATACCGGAAGTCGAACCTCGCATTATGAAAGAAGATGGGCAGCTTCATGTCTGGATCAAAACTATAGTTGAAGATTGCATTTGTTATGCGCCGCTCCTCAGAACTTTCGCTACTGTGATCATGGTATCTTACCCGCTGGCCACCAAGGCCACCTGTTGTATTCCTGCGTCTGATGAGAGGCCTAAACCACAATCCAACAGTGAGTGGCTAAGTCATACTGTTCTTGTCTTCAGGCGTCATTAGATTTTCAAGATAAATTCAATTAATTAAACAGGCGTTACGCACTTGCTGCATGCGTTCTAAGAAGTAGTCTGCAGCATTAGGCCCTCATATAATTCTGGCTTTGAATGAACGCCATCTGACCTGACAATAATGAAGGCAACTGAACAAAATCTGATGATTACTCATTAAGACCTGTTTTTTCGAAGTTTTTGGGGGGGGGGGGGGTGTGGGCTGGCCCTTCATAAGGAACAATAAGCGACTCGAAGTCTGCGTAAACAATGTATGGTAATTTTTGCAGCCGTTTCCAATTCTTAATAACTAACTATTTGATCCAGGCGGGCCAAATTAGTTCTGTATTACAGTCAACTGGGTCGATACATTGTTTCTTATGTCAAGCGCGCTGGAACGGATGGCATCTTGTTAAACATTTTCTGCAGAATTCTGTTTGCCATGATCTTTGAGTATGCTTCAGTAGTTCTACTCATTGTGCGTATCACTGTTTAATGCGGTAGCCCCGCTGGATGAAAACATTAGTAGTAAGTCAACATGATTTTTGTCTGGCTTCGCCAATCGTTGGACTGTTCCTTGGACACTTTAAAAAAATCGCTGTAGATTTGTTTCCTCATCCCAGGGTGTAATTTGACAGTTATTTGGTTTGTTTTGTTCTTCAAACTGATTAATTTGGTCTACACTAACAGGAAAGGACACCCCACTAAAGTTAAGATCATTGATGTAAGGGTGATAGTTTAGATACTCTCTCTGCGTTTTGCGGACGTAATGCAGCCTGCAATAACGCAACCACATGAACATTTGTTGTCTGTATTCTTATGTTTAGAACTGCTCTTTTCGCTACCAATGCTGGGGCAGCGAATGTAAGCCTTGCCTACAATCGGGCATATTTAGCCTGTTTTAATCTGATCTCTAAGAGACTTCGCCCTCTGACCAACCAGAGCCTCTCATTTTTTGGGCGGCTCAGCACCACATCAACTTGTAAGCAGTTGGGTCTGCCCACCCAGGTGTTAAGTCATTAGAGAAAAGAATAGTCTGCTGTTTAGTTGAACCCAGACTTCCTAGATTTTCTCATTTATTGTTACATATCGATTAAAACAGCTAACATTACTTAACTGGCGGGTCATTGTTAGTTTACCCCCGGAAACTACCTTGAAAAAAGCATGAGCAACACTTTGCCTGTACGTTTGCTGATCAATGACTTCTAAATCAATATCATTTTAGTGCTCTTGACACACGCTCTTCCTTAAGCATTCCTTCAAACAATTCGTCCGTCCTTCATAATCTTATCCATGCTGATTTCTTTTCTAACTCAAAATATTTTATTAAAAATTAAAAAAAAAATCTAATCAGAATCAATATCAAACAGTCTTTTTTGCGCTTGGACTCATAAACTAAAGTATAAACACACTTGGCGTTGTTAATGTGGAGCTTTTAGAAACAGAGTTTAATGTTCGTTTACTTTTGTTAAGCATTTCCTTTTTTATCTGCTCGGCGTCTGCTGTTGAGAAAAACTGGCCCTCGGCTTTCATTGAAGATCAAAACTTTTGTCTTTTTGTAGTCAATCAAAATCGCCTGTAAACGATTAAATTCTTCATCCGGATGTTTGAGTCAGCTAGTGTTTTTTTATTTTTATTTATTATCAGCTTGAAGGAACTGAGTTTTAGCCTGTTAGTAGTGAACCATAGCTGTTGCTTTTGGAGTTAGTTTTTATTATTTGCTGGCAGCCCCTACAAGCTATGAACACAAGGCGAGAGCTAAAGACAAACCGCCTAGAGGTAAAGCGGCTGGTGCACCAACCCTGTTCTAAGAGACCAACACTTTGTCCCTGCGATAGAGGCCCTTATAGATGATGATTCCGTATTAACATATGTAACAGCATTAAAGGCAGCAGAATACCTCGTTTGTTTTGCTGTCAACGTTTTGAAAGGTCCTGCACTATTTTGGTTTGTCATTTGTGTAAAGGTTGGATAATCTAAAGGTTTTTATTCCAGGGGTTTCTACTATCGCTTCTCTTGCGACTCCGTGCTTAGGCACATTTGGAATAAATGAACAGACAATTCTTTTTTAAAAAAATAAAACAAATAATTTAGTATTGGTATATCTTTTAATCTGTTAAATCTTTGAATATTCACTGCGCATCATATATTAAAAACAAATGTGCATTAACGGTTTATCGCCATTTTTTCTTTATCAATTTGAATGTTTTACGTACCGTCGTACTCTAACAGTTCTCCCACTTCCATGCAACTGATTATACCTCTGTCGCCCAAGGCAATCCAAAGCCGTATTTTGTTGTTAAATAATCATCGAGTCTAACACATTGTGAAGGTGTAGATCTTTAGACACAAGGTCAACTGTTTTGGATTTCTAACACCTCACCCCCAAACAATTTCTTATTTCGTCAAATGCGACAGTAAGTTTAAGCCCGCTACGTAGATTTGGTTAGGCCTACCCTCATCGAACATTGTACTTTTCGTTATTTTAGATTAATATACTTTTCACTTCCTCTTCCAAATGGTTCTTTCATCTTTCACACAGCAAATAAAATACCTTAAAGCGATCCTTGCTTGAGACGCTGAAACTAAATTCACCATATAGCTTCAGCCTTGCTTCTGGGATAATGTTGATGATGAATCACTCTTTCGTAAATATTGCTAATTTTAAACTGATATTGTTTTGCTCAATCAGACGTTGCAAATTAGGGTTGCTTAACACGTCAAACTCTAACGAGATGTCAGAAATGCGTGTACTTTGCTTCGTTCTATGTTGATCCTGATAACAGTTTGTATTTCATTAAAAGTTGGTTCATAGACTATCTGACTTTTACTGGCGTCCTTGAAAGTAATGGCGCCGTGCGCTTTTAACAACTCAAAATCTAAGGGTAGGGAAAAGCGATTAGCAGACGCAAAATTTACAGCCACATACTTTTGGCCGGCTTTATTAGCCTCTGCGGCGCTATTCTAATTTTTTATGCTTCTTTTCTTTCTTCATTATCTATTCCTTGAAACTGCAAGATCAGCCTTACAATTCTCGTTAGCCATAGATCAAATAGTTAAAAATATTCTGCATTGTGTAAAGAAAATATATCTTCGCCCCTCAAGTTTTTTAGAAATTTTCTTAACGATTGGCCCTCCTAGATTCTGGACAACTGTCCCAGTTGGTCTGTTCTGATGTGAGTTTTCTATTTGAAGTAAGTTGCGCAGAGCCGCTGCACAATCAAGTTCATCTGCTCCTAGGTCTGGAAATTGACTGAAAATTTGATCTGAATCAATAGTCGAACGGATTTATTTTGGAACAGTAATATTTCCGCTTATTTCCCTTTCACGCCAAAGGGGTCTTTCAGTCTTCTATGCGTCACGAATCGAGCATATGTTTGTAACATTTTAAAAACAAAATAAAAAGATAATTTATTTAAAAACCCGGGCAGTCATTGACGGGAATGGTGGATGTCCTGACCTGGAGACGACATGAGTGAAATGACTCCTTTGACACAGCATCGCTCGGGGCTCTCATTGTCGGCGTGAATAACAGAAACACTGGAAGTCAGATCATTTTACCAAAGTGTGGGCCAAAAACCTCCCGAATTTATAGACCCTAATGATTTTGCAGTAAAAGATGACCATTTGTGTAAACGCCAAGGGAAATTTCAGTTTACAACAAACCAACTCAAAAATTTTTAAAAAAAGAGACAATTGACAAAGGTTGGGTGAAAGCGAACAAAATCCCCTTTGGCATTACAAACCCAAAAATTAAATGGGACTTTTTCTAAACTTCAAAACACACAAAAGAACTCCCAAAATAACCAAAAACAAAACTGGAACTTAAAGATTAAATAAATCGCAAAACAATTAAAAAAATGAAATGAACAGAAACCATTTTTCAGAGAAACACATTTTAAAACTAACCCTCACCGCTACCCCGAGAAATAGCAGCCCTTGACTGCTTTAAAAACCCCCAAGGGAATTTAAAAACAATTTACAAAACGGCTGAACTAAATAAAAAAAAAAAAAAGAAAATTTCTTTGGGGCTGATAAACCCCAACTTGGGCATTTATTAAAAAAGAAAAACCCCAAAGACAAAAGATCTTAAACAAAAGATCACAAGACAAAGTTTGTCTCAAACCGAGAACAATTAGAACTCAAGGACAGAATAAAAAAAAACTACCAAAAATTTTTATATGAAGACACAACGCAGAAACGAATACGAACACGTTTAAAGCGGGAGTCACTTAAAAGCGTTATAACGCCTTGGGGTTTTGCAATAATACACGGGTGTTGGCTTTTACAGGCGGTGGGGGAAATTCATCCTCCCCCCCCATCGCCTCCATCACCGCTGATAAATCAGGAAAAAAAAACAGCTTGATCTCTGCGGATTTATTAAAAAAATTAGCCTAAAGCTAAGACTCTTAAGGGGTATTTTGGGGGTTTTTTACGGTTTTTTGTCTACTGCAGGCAAAGTATTTGGGGTTTTTTGGCTGAGCACTTATGGCTTAGTTCTTTTAAATATTGGGGTTAATTTTTAGTAAGAAAAGACCAATAATCCTACCCCATTAATCCAAAAACAAGGCTGTCTTTTCATATTCAGGTCTTTATTTTTTTCGTAGTCTTCAAAGTCTTCGGTTTTGGGGCCAGGGGGAGGGATGCTTATTCGGGGGGGTCTCTTGTTTTTTACTGCTTGAAATTTTCTGGCCAGAATTTATTTCGTTTTTTCCCCCTTCTGTTCATTGCCTCCACAAGATTTCATTATTGATTTTATTATTGTTCTACGGGACGAGTCAAAGGGCAGCATGTATAAACCATGCCCAAAAAGCCTACTTTCGATCTTCGTATTGTAAAAACATTTTGGGACCTTTTAAAACTTGAAAGGGAAAACAAATGAAATTAATGGCGTCCTCTAAATTTGCAATTTGTTTTTGTGCCAAAAACCTAAAGGGTCATTATGCCCCGCTCGTTTTGCTTGCGAAAACCTAGCAAACCCAAACGTAAGTACAAACAATCTTTTTTCTTCAAATTTCCCCTTTTGTTTAGGGGCCCTTTGAAGTGTCTAAGATAAATGTTGTCCCTGCTGTTTTATCTCTCTCATACCCATGAAAACCTGTGCCTGAAAAAAATTGGGAAGAGGATTCCAGTCATCTTAACTTTCTGTGCACGCCCCAATAATAAGGGGGGGCCTAACCTTATTAAGGCCAAACTTTTTTCCCAAAAAGTCTTCCTTTAAAATTTAATTTTGAAATTCGTTACGATCCTTTTAAAAGCCTTTATGTCTTTTCGGGTTTCTGAATGGGTTAAACGGTTTTTTCTTGGGAATGTGCTTCAGCTCAAAAACGTCTGAAGTGTAATAGAAATGAAATCTAACACTGACCCACCAAAGGACGGATGATTTAAATGACAGCATACGATACTCCACCCCATTGAAGGGCCAAAAAACGCAAATTTCTGGTTCTGAAAAACTGCATCGGGACTAAACCCCCTTTTGCATTTTTTTTTAAATAGGGGGGTTAAAAACTCTTAAGGGGGTACCACCTTTTTGAAAGTTCATCTGGGGCAAAAAGTCAAGTTTTTGTTATATTTTTAAATTTTATGCGCCCCCAAAAGAATATTTTGCATCATATATTTAAAAGCCTCATTTTTATTTTTTTTAAAAAATTTTAAAAAAAACTCAAAACCCTCCTTCGTTTTAGAACATGCTTTAATAACAATTGGAAGCAGAAAGGTTGCCTTCAAAATATTTAAAAAATTTTATGGTTTAATAATAAAAGTTGAAAACAAAAAAGGGGAAAAGAAAAAAATTAAAAC
>JAFLJL010003114.1:15000-22300 GCA_018398815.1 Conus ventricosus | reverse complement strand
AAGGGAATCCCACTGATCATAGCCAGATAAGTTGCGCACCGAACCTAAACTCCATGTTCAAGAAGAAACTGACGATCGATGCCTATATCAGTCGGTTTGAATCGTTTGCCGAGCACGAGGGCTGCCCGAAGATGACTGGCAATAAACCTGTCTGCCTTGTTGACAGGTCGTGCGTTACACACGTTTCCACCTTACCCAAAGGTGATCAAGAGATTTTGACAAGGTGAAACAAGCAGTACTAAAGGCATAATGATTTGACTGAAGAAGGTTTTAGGCGTAAGTTTCGCGAGGCGAGAATCGAACAGGGTGAGACATACACACAGTTCGGTGTTAGACTGGACCACTATTTCAACAAATGGTAGAACTTAGTGGAGTAGACAGTGATTTTGAAGGCCTCAAGACACTGGTGATAAAAGGAACAGATACTTGAGGGTTTGTGGGACGGGCCTTACCATCCACATTAAGGAAAAAGGTGCAACCACAATAGCTGAGGTACTTGAGACAGCAGAGACTTATCGGGAAGCGAGGCGTGATTTTCCTGAACAAGAGGAAAGCCTGGAAGCATATTCAGAGGATAGTAGGCCAGCACATGACTCACGCAATGAGTCAGCAGTACACACCCGTGGGCCCACAGCGTCACGTGAGCAAACAAGGGTGAAAACCAATAGCCACGTGGCTAGGAATGAGCGTACCTGTTTTCTGTGTGATAAGACAGACACTTGGCTAGAGACTGCCGATTTGGGACTCAGAAAGCAGCAGCAATGAGGATCAGGCCAAGAGAGAGGCAGATAGAAAAGATGAACAAGATGACAGTGTTATTTTGTCTGGATTGTGCTGTTGTTCACCGATTCAGGCGATAACATGGATGTGCACAAAGGCAGAGTAGGGACAATGTGGTTAATGTCATTAGAGACTCGGGGTGCACTGGTGTCATGGTAAAGGGAGTCCCTGGTTAAGAAGGACAATTCACAGAAAAACACAGAGGTGTAGACAATAGATGGAACAGTAGCAGAATTCAAAACGGCATGGTGTTCATTGATACACCATTTTATAGTGGAAGTGTACAGGCTTTGGCTGTTCCGAAGCCGCCGTATGATTTGGTCATTGGAAACATCCCTGGAGCACGTGGTCCGGAGACCCAGACCGTGATTCTGTGTTAATCAGAAAGACTCACGTTAGAAACGCCTCAAGGCAGTCAAATACACTCCCAGAAAGCTTTGGACGTGTCCATGAACCTAACCGCACTCACTTGGGCAAGAACAAAAGGGCGATTACTCGCCTCATAAAACACTGATTGGTTTTTTGCCACAAAGCAAAGAAAAAGTTAAAGAGCACAATCAGTTTGAGATAAAGGGATGGGGTATTGTACCGAACTTCTCTCACTTGATTCGGGGAAGACAAAAGACAGAATCGTTGTCTACGAGCGCAAAAGGGTGGTATGTAAAAAACAGGTTCTTCCGTCGGGCCATCTTCGGTAAGAAGCCTCACAAAAGCATGACGCAAGAGTACACTGGCCCTATGCTACTGCCCTGTATCCTTGGGGATATACAGCTTTACTGTGCGCATTGCAACACTGTCCCGCGTACGACAACGGTGGTTTAGAAGAGTGAAGAAAGAGTGACCGGACCGTAGGCCAAAATAAATTGTCGGGCGAAAAGCCGGGCACTGTAAATATGTTGGGGTGCGTGGTCATGTGCAGTGTCGCGTATGCGTACGTGCCTGTCTGCGGGCCACGTGTATGAAGAAGGGAGAGAATTTCCCGTAGAAACATAATATTGTAATTCCACATCGACTTAGAGCTGTGGAGATTCCCAGATTTATGTTTATATTTGCTTGGATAGTGGTGTATTATTGATTTTGTTTCTCTAATTGTTTGTTGCAAGACACATCTACGTTGCGTTCCTCCTGGTGTAGTAGGCTTATGAAGGCCATAGAGCACTGTTAAATGGAAAAATTAATGAGAGTTATCATCTCCATGCATGTTAAGTAATTTTAGCCAATGCAGGGCATTGTCTTCGAGTGGGGGATTGTTCAAGGACGGAAATCGTCTCACTAAAGCATTGACGCGTGGAAAAAGACGTTGTACGTAGGTGAACAAATAGGTAAGAGACATTAACCCAGGGTACCTACCCATCGCACACGCCAAACTGTTGACAACAAGGCCTAATGTCAATGACAAGCAACACCTAGGAGAGAGTTCAACCAGCCCGTGGAGCAAAGGGGGAAGGGATTAACCACTACGACCTCGCGCCCAAGTGATCGCTAAATGCCGGTTCGTCTGGAGGTTCTTTTGTAAACAGTCATGAAGAGCAGGAGTCTTGATTCGTTTCGGATGGTATTGCGTGGTCACTGTGTGTTTCTATTGTCGAGGTTGGTTGAATGGGTGTGAGGTTGTAAGTAGCCCTCCTAAGATAATTACTGTGTTAAGTGACCACCGAAGTCGGCGGAATTTTCGATGTCCATCTGGTGCTAAGTTGTTGTTTGCCTAATCAATTAGGTAGGGGTGTGTGTAAATGCCTTGATGTTGAGAATGTAGCGAATGAGAATACGAGGGAACTCTCTTGTGAACTAGGTTTGTAAAGGGCCCCAGCGTGGACAAAGGCATGGCCCGAAGGAATCCTTTGTTTCCCTCCCTAAATAAACTGAGGTAGAACAACGAGAGAGGAAACAACACTTAGGAGAGAGAGAGAGAAGGCAGAGGAGAGGAGAGAGAAAGAGAGAAGAGAGAGAGAGAGTGAGAGAGAGAGAGAGGAAGACGAGCAGAACAGAGAAGGTCAGAGAAACGGGTTCTTGGAGATAAAGAGACAGCTAAGTCTTAGGTTGAAGACAAGCGGGAAGAGAAGAAAACGAATTTTTGAAGTCTCAGAGTGGTGAAGACAGACAAACTGACATTGAACCCATAGTGGGTGGAAAGAGCGAAAGAAGAAGATTTCTAACTCGAGATCCCAGAGACGACCACAAAGACCGCGGATCCTGCAAACTGGCGCCAGTCGACCAAGGGCATCACCATCAAGCTTGCTGTAAAAGACGTGAAGAGACATTTTTCAAGAACTTGGGTGTGTGAAAGCCGTGGTTGTGTGTGTGAAAACCTGGCCAGTAAGAAGTCATTATAATAAATACCCGGTGATTAGGAAGTAATGATCTTTCCATGTTTGATTTGTTCATTTGTGTAATTGGAATTTATTTCATGTTTGATTATAAGTACGATAAATTTGTATTGTCTTGTGCTCAGTCGTGTTAGGTAGAGTAAACGATGCTGACATCCCATTCCCAGAAGAGGCGAATGCTTAATGGCGCATGATGTGTCATATGCGTGTCTGATGCAAAGATAACCGTGGTGTGTTAACCCTGACTGAATAACATACATCATCACTTAGTGCACTTAAAGCATTACCTTCACGATTTCCCCCGTCCTGGACAAAGTCCCATAATGAACATATCTACAATTTTCAGCAAGATCGTCAAAGTACTTTGTGGAGATAGTTCCCTATAAAGACGAAAAAGGCGTTAGAGGGCCGTTACAACCGTTAGTAACGGCTGTAACGTAAACTAAAACGTCGGGCATCATCCTATGACCCACATGAACACACCTAACACATTTCAAATAAAGCCGACCCTAGTAGTTTGTCTGGAGCGAGTGGAACACATTTTGACCAAGGAACACACACACACACACACACACACACACACACCCACACAACAAACACACACACACACACACACAACACCAACACATCACACACACAGCAACACACACACACACTCCAGCATTTCTTCGATGCCCCCATTCTAAAGTAACGCCCTGTTCTTTTAAGAACTGGAGTACAAAAAAGGATAAACCTAGAGAAAACACAAAGATGCGAACATAAAACGTACTCCCAGTTTTCCAAACCGCTTAATAAACGGCAAGTGCCTTGTGAGATCAGAAATAAAAGCAAAAATAACGGTTTTAACGGTTATTTAACCGAGGTACAACTTTTGAAAACTGGTATTTTAGGTCCTCAGTGCGTAGCAGTCGTGTACAACCAAAATTTCACATCCAAATCGGACAATATGTCAAGAATAACGGGTGTTAGCGTCAGATTTTGAAACCCTAGCAGGGATGTGCCATTTGTTGTGATAACCTTCCTATATACAAAATTTATTAAACCCACGCAATATATATAAATAAATAACGTCCAAAATTATGGTTTAACGGTTATATAACCGAAATTACACTGTGAAACCGGTAATTTAGTCTTTCACTGGCTAAAGCTGTGGTACTATAACAATTTCTTCATCGAAATCGGACAATATGTCAAGAATAAACCGTGTTTAACGTCAAATTTGAACACTGTACATAGAAAGTGCTAATTGTGTTGATAACCTTTCGATATACAACAAATGTCATTAAATTCCCACCCATATATAAGAAATAACGCAGAATAACGTTTTTTTTTACAGTTGATAATCCATTTTCCAGCATTAATCACGTTCATATGGACTGAGGACCGAAATTTTGTCACAAGATCTTCCTCCAACCACTTATTAATTGGCCAAAGTAACTTTCTGAGATATTCCATAAAGAATAAAAAACCGTACAGGCCGTTACCAACCGTTAGTAACGGCTATAACGGGGCAAACTAAAACATCAATGCATCGTCCGTGACCCATAATGAACATACATGCAATTTACATAAAGGTCGGCCAATACGTTCTGAGAGTATTCCATAAAGAAGAAAAAACCGCTACAGGCCGTAACCAGCCGTTAGTAACGGTTATAACGGTAAACTAAAAACATCGGCATTATTCTGACCCTAAATGTAACAGTATCTAGCAAAATTTCAGAAAGATCGCCAAGTACTTTCGGAGATATTCCATAAGACGAAAAAGGCGTTAATGCCGTTACAGCCGTTTAAGTAACGGCTGTAACGGTCAAACCTAAAACGTCGGGCATCATCCTAGACCCATAATGAAACACACCTACAAAATTTTCAGAAGATGACCCCAGTAATTTGTCGGAGCGAGTGGAACACATTTTGACAAGGACACACACACACACACACACACACACACACACACACACACACACACACACACACACACACACACACACACAAACACACCCCACACACACACAGCATTTTCTTCGTTCCCATTCTAAAGTACTTCCCTGTTCTTTAAGAACTGGGAGTACAAAAAAGGATAAACAAGAGAAAAACAAGATGCGAAGCATATAAACGTACTCCCAGTTTCCAAACCGCTTATAAATCGGCCAAGTGCTTTGTGAGATCAGAAATAAAGGCAAAATAACGGTTTTAACGTTATTTAACCGATGTACACTTTTGAAACTGGTATTTTAGTCCTCAGTGGGCTAAAGTCTGTGTACATACCAAATTTCATCCAAATCGGACAATATGTCAAGAATAACGGTTTTATCGGTCAGATTTGAAACACTACATGGAAGTGCCATTTGTGTGTGATAACCTTTCTATATACAAAATTTTATTAAAACCCACCAATATATATAAAAAATAACGTCAAAATAATGGTTTAAACGTTATATAACCGAAATACACTTTTGAAACCGTATTTTAGTCTTCACTGGGCTAAAGCCTGTGTACATAACAAATTTCATCCAAATCGGACAATATGTCAAGAATAACGTGTTTTAACGGTCAAATTTTGAAACACTGTACATAGAAGTGCTATTTGTGGTGATAACCTTTCTATATACCAAATTTCATTAAAATCCACCCATATATAAGAAATAACGGCAGAATAACGGTTTTTAACAGTTGTATAATCCATTTTCAGCATTACATCACTTACATATGGACAGAGGATCCGATTTGTCACAAGATCATCCAAACCACTTATAAATTGGCCAAGTACTTTCTGAGATATTCCATAAAGAAGAAAAAACCGTTACAGGCCGTTACAACCGTTAGTAACGGCTATAACGGGGCAAACTAAAACATCAGGCATCGTCCGTGACCCATAATGAACATACCTGCTAATTTTCATAAAGGTCGGCCAAGTACGTTCTGAGATATTCCATAAAGAAGAAAAACCGTTTCAGGCCGTTACAGCCGTTAGTAACGGTTAAAACGGTAAACTAAAACATCGGCATTATTCGTGACCCATAATGAACATATCTACAAATTTTCAGAAAGATCGGCCAAGTACTTTCTGAGATATTCCATAAGACGAAAAAGCGTTATAGGCCGTTACAGCCGTTAGTAACGGCTGTAACGGTAAACTAAAACGTCGGCATCATCCTTGACCCATAATGAACACACCTACAAATTTTCAAAAGATCGACCCAGTAGTTTGTCTGGAGCGAGTGGAACACATTTTGACAACGGACACACACACACACACACACACACACACACACACACACACCACACACACACACACACACACACACACACACACACACAACACACACAGACAGCATTTCTTCGTTTCCCATTCTAAAGTACTCCCTGTTCTTTAAGAACTGGGAGTACAAAAAAGGAAAAACAAGAGAAAAACAAGATGTGAAGCATATAAACGTACTCCCATTTTCCAAACCGCTTATAAATCGGCCAAGTGCTTTGTGAGATCAGAAATAAAGGCAAAATAACGGTTTTAACGGTTATTTAACCGATGTACACTTTTGAAACTGGTATTTTAGTCTTCATTGGGTGTCAACCTCGGGGTATGTCAGTGGAGGAAGGACTAGCGCACAGCCCAAACACACTCACAGCTTGCTTACAATCTCATTCATATATCATGCATTCGTCACATCAAACCACTAGTAAAGTCTATAACTTTACTACACATGATCATAGAAAGAAACATCAATGCATATGGAATCAAACAAAGTAAAACATCCTCTCTTTCCTTGAACTTCACAAATCCATTTATCTAAATCATCATTAACTAACCCGGGTATAAAAGATTTTCTACTTTACCTGGCCAGGTGATCTTAAACTACACACGAATCACTGTCCTTTCTTTCTTCTCTTTTTTTTCTTGTTTCTTTTCACTGTCACTTTCACAAGCACAACACGACTGCGGGCACTGGTCAGGTTAGACTGCTGGCACTGGTCAGGTTAGACCGCTGGCGTTGGTCAGGTTGGACTGCTGATGAAAGTGGCGCTGCCATGTATGAGGTCGAACCCCCGGTTCAGATGGAACAGTGACTATTAGACATCGATCTGTTCTCCTTTCTTTCTTCCTGCATTAACGCATTAACGCATTGCACCCTCTCTCTCTTCTAGTCTGCTCTATCAAATGGACATGGTCGCTTTTCTTTTCTTTTTTTTCTTTT
>JAFLJL010003114.1:0-10000 GCA_018398815.1 Conus ventricosus | reverse complement strand
ACTACCGCATCACCAGATGCATAAACAGGAGAAAGAATTTTAGATATAATTTTAGAATGGCCAGGTTAAAGATTGAATTAACCAGAGAAAAGGTCTCAAACAATATTTCTCTTACAATTTTGAAAACAAAAGAAAATTGCGCAAAAGAGAAGAATAAGCCGGCTAACAACAACAAACCAAAACAAACAAACCACGAAAACTGATGCTTACCAGCTACCCGTGGGTGACCCCCAAAAGGCGGGTCAAACGACTCTCTCTACCCCCTGTCCAGTCGAGAGGAAGAGGCGAAGATGCGGAAACAGAAGAAGTGATGTCCCTCTCCTACAGGCCGACTGCAGGAATTGAAGTACTGACTGTACTTTCGATGATATGGTGAAGAACCAAGACTGGAGCAGGCGCTCCCAGAGACATCTTCCGCTCGAGTGAAGAGCTAACCCCCCTCAGCAATGGCGGCCAAAATGCCACCCTACGTCACAGAGTGGGCATACTTCAAACTAAAAGAATGAAGCACGTGCGACAGGTAAAAGACAGGCGAGAGGCCGATAGACAGAAAGTTCGAGAGAAAGGTACGACCACCCGTGAACCTGCAGGATGAATAGCACGGGCGGTGAATTAGAGAGAGAGAGGAGAAAGCAAACCGAAGTTGAGCTGAACTACACCAAGGTGCAACCGCACACAGCCACACTAAGGACGGATACACGACAACAGCAACGACAATAACAAATAAGTATTCCGCCACCCTAGGTGGGTCGAACGTCGTAGGCCTCGTGACAAACTCGTGACAAACCCCCTTCTAAAGCATCTGTTTCTTGAGATACAGTGCTCCTTTGAACCTTGACGCATGTGCAAATTCACTACAATGGGACCGAACCCAACCCTCGGTGATCAACAGAGTATGATAAATCCAATACAAACATTCTACGTTAGAAATCACACCGAGAAATACATAATACTACATTTACAAACAACTAAGCGAACCTTTCAACCATGAAAGTAAAACAATCCAAACCATTGGTGATTCAATATCGTTAACCTCACTGATGAGAAAGAACTGTCACTACATTGATTCTGAGACAAAAAAGGGGATATAACCCCTGGTTTGAGGGGAAGTGTACTCTGTACTGATTTTCCAATGTCGCTGACTACGGAGCTCGGCTAAGATTGTCAGCATCCGTTTTTCAGAGAAACCCTTGATTGACGGAATTGAACGCAGGGGACTCTGCAGTTCCACTGCCCAACCCATGAGTCGACGGAACTGACTGGCCGGTTCCGGTCCAGGTACTGGAGAGGATGATGATCGCTCTCCAGACAATCTCACGGCCGTACAAGTGAAGGGTAAAACTTCCTGATGACCACAACGACTGCTAACACTCTTGTTCAATCGTGTGGTATTATGTCTCGGGCGTCAGTGAGTTTCTTGCTCGCATAGCAAGCGGTTGGAGTCCCTTCCCTGATCTTTGTAAAAACACAGCAATCCCCACCGCAGAAGACATCAGTTCCGCAGGACAAAAGGGGAGCCTAGGGATCGGGGAGAGCCAGGACTGGGCGAGTAGGTGAGGGTCCGTCTTCAAGGCGTCAAACGCCTGTGGCAATTCATCCCAAAATAGACGTTCTGGCTTCTTCCCCTTCGTAGGTCAGTGAGGGGGCAAGGAAACCCTTGCAAAGTCATGGATAAACTTGCGGGTGTATCCCGCAAAAGTCCAAGAATGACCGCAATTCCCTTTTGGGACCTGGAGGTTTGGCACCTGCAACTTTGGCTCACCTTGTCCTCTCCGGAGCATCAAAACGACGCATATGATGCCCCAGAAAGGAAATCTCGTCCTGAACAAGCTGTCATTTGGACGGACGAGCGACATCTGAACCTCGCGCAGACGAAGGAACTGACGACGGAGGAGCGAAACGTGCGTGCTCCAAATCTACTGAGCTGAGTAGCAGGTCGTCCATGGAAATTGTGTCAGATATGGCGTCGTATTCGAGGTGGGAGAAGCAATTGTCGCATGACGCGACTGAACTTGCTCCGCAGTTTTAGGCAAAAGGCATCTCGTTCACTGGTACTGTCTTCAGGCGTGCGTGAATGCCGTTTTGGTGTTGTCCTCTTGCGCATGGGAATCTGCCAGTAATCCCTTCGCGAGATCGGGGGGGTGGGAATTACTAGAGGAAATGTTGGGCCCCGATCAGCTGAGACGATTGTTTGGTCGACATCGGCTTAGTTCAGCATCAAAACGGAGACACCTTATTCTGTCGACGAAAAGCGAAGCAGAACTCATTTTGCCATCTTCTTCTTTACCAGAAGGATGGGGGATTTGTTGAGTTCGGAGAAACTGCACGTTCAAGGACCCCTAACTAGCATGGGCCTGCACCTCTGTTGGATGGCAGACATATGGGAGTGAGGCAGAGGGTACTGTTTAACCCTATTCGGGGTCTCGGTGGTTAATTCCAGCGTACATCGCCGAGGGTACTGTGCAGGGGACGATATGTGAGCCACGTCCCGGAACTCCTGGCAAACCTGCGCGTTGATCTGTCTGAGATGAGGGTGGATTGTACCAAAGAAAATCTGCCACGACTCCACTCCGACGAGAGGAACGTGGGGATGTCCAGAACACCGACACGGCGTGCTCATCGCCACTCTCCACAAGACGGGGTGAAGCCTGCCTTGCATAGGTTCGACGTACGTATGCCTTCAAGAGGTTGGAATGATACAGGCGTTCTTTGCCTCGCACGGCGAATCCTATAGTCCCAGTCACCCACAGACTGCAGACTACAAAAAGGGCCCTGCCAAGGCAAGTTGCAACTTGTTCTGTATTTTCTGGGAAGGTGAAGCAACACCTCATAACCTGGCTCAAACAGCGTTCTACACTGCGCCGGTCGTTATCACAAAGCCCTGTACTTGGTTTTGGCCGACTGCAAGTGTTGCGAGCAAGCTGGCAAGGGTCAGCGATGCGGTTGCGCAGATCGACCACGTAACGACTTTCTTCTGAACCACGGTTCCACATCATCATGGGTTCCACATCTGCTTCAGGATGTTGGTGGGGTCCTCGTACTGTTCTGCCATACAGGAGTTCAAATGGGGAGGAAAACCGCATTGCTTTCGTGGAACCTCCCTGTAGGCGAACAGCTACAGCAGGAAATATAGCGATTCCACTCTCGAGGTTTTGCTCTGACTTAGGGGAACGCAACTTAGGCTTCAACGTCCCATTGAAACGCTCGACAAGCGGCCATTGGCCTGGGGCATGACATAGGGCGACCGTTGTTCCTTATGAACATTAAGCAGAGTGGTTCACCTCCTTCATGATATCGGACAGAAAATGGGTCCCCTGGTCGAAAGGATCTTTTGGGATCGCCAGTGCGGTCCACAATCTGCCAGTGAGCCTCAGCAACCGTAGGGGATCGATAGTTCTAAGTGGGACAGCCCTCTGGGTACCGAGTCGCGTGTCACCACTACCTAGATGTAGCCGGTGACCCGCGATCGGATGGTGGCTTAATGGGTCCCACAGGTCGACCCCAACCTTGCTGAATGGATCCCCAACCTGTGGCACCGGCCACTGATCCAGGGGAACTGCTCAAGTGCCCCTTAGGCGTTTTCGTTGGCAGTATCGCAACTGCGGCAGTACTGCCTATCCTGCTGAGTTCTCCTGGCCAGAAGGAATCCTGCTAACCCGCTCGAGTGTCGATTTGAGCCCATTTGAACTGCCATAGGGGAATGTGGTCCTGCGGAGAAAGGCTCTCTCAACTTTGGGGCAAAACTACAAGTGCTTGGCCACACGATCTGGCCTCAGGGAAAACCCTAGAGAGGATCCCCATGTGGAGCTTGATAGCTCACCCTTGGGTGTCGGGCAGACTGTGCCGGACGAGCCCTACCGTTGTCGAGGCGTTGGACATCCAAGTCCCTGGCCTGAAGACGGACCCTTGGTAGCAGGATCGGCCCTGGCCAGAACCTCGTTCAGAGTCGGACTGGAGAACGGACGCAATTCTGTTTGCTTCTTTAGCTTTGGCGCGCTGTGGTGACTCCCACACACGACTGTACGAGGCTGATCCGTAGACTCGGGACTGACTGCGTCCGTCAAGCAAAGGTGACTGTATTCCCATGAGAAGGAAAGATACAAGGTCGTCCACCGCAAGGGCCCTTACTTCGCCTCAGTAGTTGGGGGTGGTGATAGGAATAAGTACAGTAGGACGGGTGGGGGGAAAACAGCTCCAACACGCCACAAATCATATCTAGCGCCCCGCCGGGCCTCAGGGGAAACCAAATCTTTTCCACAAAGATCGTTTGATGCTCCCGATTCATGTGGTGTCGACCAAGGAGGAACCAACAACAGAGAGAAAAACACTGGGCACTCTGGAATCACCAGAAGCTGGGTTGGAACCAGTTAGCGAGGCACGAGGACGTGGGAAGGAAAAGACCATCCCCCGGATACCAGTGGCTTTAGGTCAATCTTTCCTAATGTGGCAGGACGTCCACAAAGAAAAAACACAAGTCGGGGCGCTGAAACCAGATGAAATGCCTGCCTTGTTCACCCCGATAGAAGTTGTCGGCGCCTTATTGCTAATAAATACTGTGGTGGGCTTTCATATCCGTATCTGGGCGATGCCATTAAGGCCCTGCTCGTGGCTTCAGCAAACACCTCAAGCGGATGTGAATCGCAGCCGCGAAATTCATGAGGTGCTGTATCGACTTTCCGGATCTCAACTCTGGGGACACAGTGTTGG
This sequence comes from Conus ventricosus, assembly GCA_018398815.1. NCBI lineage: Eukaryota > Metazoa > Mollusca > Gastropoda > Neogastropoda > Conidae > Conus > Conus ventricosus. The sequence continues at coordinate 5,293 of JAFLJL010003114.1, read as the reverse complement.
TGAGCTGTTCATTGAGGATCCGATCCTCCAGCTCTAACTTAGCACAATGTGCCAGTTACCCAGCGTTTTGCGCAAGCCTATCACCAAATGCACGAAGGTATCGTCGTTATTCTTCTTTCTTGGACATGATACTTCCTCTGTTCGTCTCTGGGGTAAGGTGGAAAATGGAAACGCTTCGCAGTAGCCAACTGTTGTCTGCATAAGACACGCTTCATTTTAGAGATGTGTAAACTCTCTTGCAGCTCCTGATAATCCAGATAAAAGGTGCTTAGCCTTTTGTGCTTCAGACTATTGGTTCTGAACTAGCAACCCTTGTCAATTGTCTAGGAAACTTTTCAAATGTCATCACAGGTCGGAAACTCTGGAAGCTTTAACTTTGGGCCTCTAACTCTATCACCTGCCTGGTGTTATACCCCATGGTTTACAGAAGCGGGGAGGGCGCGAAAGAATTTGTGCCTCTCTTCCTGCGTTGAGCCTCCTGTCTGGCAGCCTCCTCTTACGCTGATCAAACTCCTTACCGATCGGAGGGATTCTGTCATGGCACTGCCTCTTACCTACGATGAGCATCTGTTTTCTGGCGGCCTCCTCTCTGCGCAGAATAGCCTCTTCCCTATGCAGTATCTCATGTCTGTAAGTCTCCTATTTCGCAGAAGCCGCATCCTGTCAGTTTTCCCTCTCGAGGGCTTCATGCCTTTAGCAGCCTATTCCTTACGCTGGGCCTCCCTGTCTAGCAGCCTCCTACAGAGCTCTTCCCTACGCAGAGCTTAATGCCTGTCTAGCTCTTCCCTACGGAGGGCCTCATCCTCCGTCGCTTTCGCTCAGAAAAATTCAGGACAGAGGTTGATATCTGAGCGGGGTTCACCACTCCCGACACGGGAGGATACCCGTCTGACCCGTCCCTTGGGTCTCGAACTTTTCCCAGAGGAAAAGTCTACCGGGGCATTACTCCTTACGAGGGGAAAAGCCTGGAGAGGAGAAGGTTTCGCGTCTCTGCGACCCCAACAGAAGACACAGTTGCTTCGCTATGCTCTGGCGCTTACGAAGCGGAATTGCAAGTCGGGGTCTCGACAGGAAGACCCCCCCTGCGAAGAGGGTAGTTAAAAGTAAACTCACTGGAACTACAGATACAGCACTGGATTAAGTTGATGTTACGTAGTCGATAATGTTACTGGTAACTAATAGTAGGGCCTACAGTAACATTTGATTACCCTTCTTCTTCGACGCACTGCGTCGCCACACCACAGCGCCGGAGTAGCCATGACAACAATATTCTACGGTTTTCAAATACAGGGGTAAGACAATCACTAGAAAAAAAAATATTTTAGGGGCGTGTGTATCTGTGTGTGTGTGCGTGTGGTGGCGGACATGTTCCGGCTGCTCCCACTCTGGCCAACACCGCGCCTCTACTGCACGTGCAAACAGCGGTGGGGCTCACCGAAAAAAACAAAAACAAAAACTATGTCCGGCTGCCCCCACTTGGATAAACCGCGCTCCACCAGGCACGAGCAACAGTGCGGTGGGGTGGCCGGAAAAAAAAAACAAAAAAAAAAACTGGCAGACGGAATCCGGAGTGAGGAAAAAAATGAGACTCTAGCGTCACGATACAACCCTGTACTCAACAACCGGTTAGAAGAAAAAAAAATAAAAAAAAGAACTGGCTCTAAAATACAAAACATGAATGGAAGACTGAGCGGCAACAGAAGGCAACAGAAAGGCTAGACTGTCGGCCCGTTACCTGCGTGAGGTGACCGGCGGAAGGAGGTCTGGACGCGGTCGATCCCTCGGTCTCACCTCGACTCCGATGTCACACCGGTGTTCCTCTGGCCACAAAAACATCCCTAACGCTTGTAGTCACCCAGCCAACCACCACGAAAAACACGACAAATGACTAAAATCATATACAAAACAGACTAACTAAACAGGTTCTCTGCCGTACGAGTGAGAGAAAAGACAGAGCCCCCTCACATCCCGGACGAAGCCCCCACAATTGTCTGACCGACCCTGCGAGGTCCTGAAACAATGTCAGGAGCGGTCTTAGGTGGGAGTGAAGGGAGTGACTGACTCACACGCCCGCAAGAGGACCTCACAATAAAGATTACGATACAAAACCCCATTTATTCACACCAGGCAAATTTAATCATTCCATCACACACACTTGCACGATCACATTCATGCAACTCCAACGCACACAACATGCACAATCATCAATCAAGCACTCCAACACCCAATCATGCACGATTATATATAATACATTTCACCATACGGCGTATACACATCCCCAATTACAGCATTCAGCACTTGTAACTATACACAATTATAAAGAAACATTTCAGCATCGATCCCTTCTAACACCCCTGGCGTGGTCCACACCCCTGCCTCTTGTCCAGGCCTTCTTGGAGCACCCTGTCGCACTAGGTGCTCCCAACGGTCGGTTCAGCCAGGGTGTCGCTCAAAGCCGACACCCTACGATCACCAAGCAGGCAGTGTAAGACCGCGTCCCGGGGCGGGGGGGGGGGGGGAAAGGAAACGTGGCGCTGTTTTGGAGGCGGGGGATCCTGGACGGGGGTCAGGGCCGGCCAGTCAAGTCGGCGGGCTTCTATACCTGTCCGCGGCCTCGACTGGCGCTTGGCTCCATCAGTCCGCGGGTCCCAGCAGGAGGGTGGCCTCACCCAGCAGTGGGCCACCATCAGTCCGTGTCTCAGCCAGAGCGTGGCCTCAACAAGACGTGGTACCATCCAGTTTATCAGCTGGGTCTTCAGCCAGAGCGTGGCCTCAACCAGCACGTGGGCACCATCAGTCGTACTCCGGGTTAAAGCCCACGGGGGGGGGGAAACGTTTAGCTGGGAGGGAGGAGGAGAATGGGAGGGGAAGGAAAGAAGGAAGGGAGGAAGTGGAAGGGTTACAGGAACACGCCGTCAGTACAGTCGGACCCATGCTGTCAAATCTTATCAGCCACTCGATTGATGGGCGAGGGTGAAGTCTATTAAATGCACCCATAATCCCAGCTCAAACAGACCTGAGCATAACACATAAACCCATCGAATCAGACTGTTCTCTCTAGGGTCTTCTCACCACGACGAGGTAAAAGACTGCACTAAATCACAAGGTTTTATAACAAAACATGAATTTTCTTCACCTTCTCTCACTCAGTTTTAACATTTGTTTCTTAGGAATTAACCCTAACACAGCGACCACGCTTAGCACTGCCCCCCCCAACCACATTTGCAAATAATAATTCAATGGCATAATTGTCCCATTTTGTAGCCACATTTCAAAATAACACAAATCTCAACCACGATCCAAACGACAATCATGCGTAACGCACGCTCGCGAACTTAAAACTCGTTCTTGCTCACACAAAAGACGGTGGCCGAAGATAAGAGTCGGAGAATGTGAAGGGACGGACGAGCGAGGACCAAGCAAGTAGTTAACCCTGAATCACAAGGTTTCTCTCCCATCCCCACCGACTACCGCATCACAGATGCATAAAACAGGGAGAAAAGAATTTTTGATATAATTTTTGACTGGCCAGGTTAAAGATTGATTTAAACAGTGAGAAGGTCTCAAACTTATTTATCTTACAATTTGAAATCAAAAAAAAATTGGCAAAAGTGTAGAATAAGCCGTGCTAAACAAACATCAAACCAAAAACAAACAAACCACGAATTGTTGCTTACCTGCTTCCCGTGGGTGCACCCCGAAAAAAGGCGGGGTCAAACGACTCTCTCTACCCTCTTGTCAGTCGTGGAGGAACAGAGGCGAAGATGGCGGAAACAGAAGAAGTGATGTCCCTCTCCTACAGGCGACTGCAGGGAATTGAAAGCTACTGAATGTACTTTCGATGATACGGTGAAAGAACCAAGACTGGAGCTGGCGCTCCAGAGACATCTTCCGCTCGAGTGAAAGAGCTTAACCTCCCTCAGCAATGGCGGCCTACATGCCTACCTTTCGTCACAGAGTGGGCTTACTTCAATATAAAAGAAATTGAAGCTCGTGCTGCAGGTAAAAGACAGGAGAGAGGCCGATAGACTGAAAGTTCGAGAGAAAGTACAGACCACCCGTGTGAGTGAACCTGCAGGATGAATAGCTCGGGCGGTGGAAATTTGAGTGAGAGAGAGAGAAAAGCAAACGAAGTTGAGTCTGAACTCACCAAGGTGCATCCGCTCCTCACAAGCCACACTAAGGGACGGGCTACACGAAACAACAACAGCAAGACATTAAACATCTATATATGTACTTCCGCCACCCTTGGTGGGTCGACGTCGTAGGCATCGCTGACAAAATCTACGTGACACCACCGTTCTACCCTCGTTCACAACCAACCCTATTCAACTCTCAGAGAGAGAGAGAGAGAGAGAGTGAGAGAGAGACGTAGAGAGTGAGAGAGAGTAGTCGTGAGTGAGAGAGGACGAATATAAAAGCAAATATTCCATTAAAATAAGGATCAGGAGATGCTGTTCATGTATTGCGTATATGGGTTGCTTTGATTTTTGTTTTTATAGATCGGAGGCTTGTATTTACATCGAATTGAAGTTATACAGTACTTCATTTGCAGCCTCCAGAGTACAACAAGCTTGATTTTAATACAGATCGTTTCCGGAAGAGGTACTTTTATCTGAAAATCATGAGAATCTTATTCATTTCGAATCTATTTTCAAAAGCCATTGGGGGCTCGGTCGGACAATTATACTTAAACATAATGAGTGCTTTGGTGTAAACTAGCTTCCATTTTTGTGGCTGAATTTTAAATGTTTATATTTCTGGAGAAAGGAGGGGAGGAGGGACTTCAGGAGGATCTGTTTAATGGAAGTCTTGTAAACTGTATAATGGTTTTTAAATATTTATCTTGCGGACTTACCTTATTGTTGAAGGCTCATTAGTTTATGTATGATTTCTACTAGGCATGAAAGAACTACTTAAGGCTATGTTGATTAAAAAGTGTTTTTTTCTGGATAGCTGGTAAATCTGTCTTGGGACTCATTTTTACATACTAAGCAATATGATTCGACCATAAAGATTGTTATCAATAATAATCCTAGGATATTATGGTGATCAACTTCCCGAGGTTTTTTCGCCATTTATACAAAGGTTTGATGCTACAAGAAAAGATTTTGACGTTGTTGTATGGTAGTTATTAATTAGTATTTAGTTTTTTGGGGGTGGAGTCGATATGAGTGAGTTCAGACCATCTGATATCTTGTTGATACTTTCTTGTAGGAGATAAAAATGTTATCTAATCGATAGTGAACAGGTGTGGTTGTCGGTATCATCGGCAAATCATCTTCACATAACG
>JAFLJL010003113.1:0-19704 GCA_018398815.1 Conus ventricosus | reverse complement strand
ACTTCTTTTCTTTTTTTTTAAGTTGGGAAAGGTTTAGGAAAAACCTTTTGTAGCTGTATTTTGATCATCGGTGTTCTGTATTTTTATTAATTAAAATTTATTTTATTTTTTAAAATGGGCACCGAAAAAACATTGCCCCCCTTTGTTACCATTCTGCTGTTATTGGGGTCTAAGTGTGGAAACTCATGCTTGGTAAAAGCCTGTTAAAAAAAATCAGAGTTTTGGGCCCAACTAAATTTGGGGTTTTCAGCAAAGCTGTGCTATTATTCAGTTTCTTTCGCTACGAAAGATTTTTTAGTTAAGCAAGGAATATTCCAGAGATTAAATATGTAAAAAAATACATTTATAAAAATGGCTTCATCGTAATGATATAGGTGGTGCTGTGGTGATGCGCTTGTTTTTTGCGGAAGTAATTAGCGTTTTAAAAAGGGGATAGGCAGAAAAAAAGGGCTAACAAAGCTGTGGAGCAAACCACGCACAAATCGCTATGAAAAAGCAAAATTGAGCATTTAGATTTTTTAATAAACACTGAAAAAAAGGGGCATGAGCTTACCATTTAAAGTGTTGACAAGGAAAAAGAGTTTATCTGTAAGGGGCAAACCAAACCCAACATTCCCCCCACCAAAACGCAATTTTTTCACCATCAGAAAAACAAAAAGTGCAAGAAAATGGGGGGTTTGATTTCTCCTGTTTGGAGTTACTTACCATGTCAGCAAACATTCACGGCAGTTAGTCTGCTTTTGAGGCCCGGTTTTTGTGGGGCTAGCGTGATAAACGTCCGGGGTGCCCAACCCCTTCCGCCGTGGGGGAGAAGAGTGAAAGTCTCCCATACGTCTTTCATCGAGGCCTGGGGCCCCAAGGACCCAGAACTTGGCGCTAGGGGGAGTGGGCGGGCATTGAGTTGACAGGTAAGTAACAGCAAAAGGGGTTTAATAAAAACTCCCATTTTGGCGTTTATACGTCCATGTCAGACAATAGCGAAATGTTTAAAAAGGAGGGGGGGCGGCCCCCTAGGGTTTCCTGGGTTCCCGTAGGGATGCTTTACCCCCCAAAAGGGGGGATTCCCTTAGAACCTCAGCCTGGTCGGGGATGTCCCTAAATAAAATTTTTAAAGGGGATTCCCCCGAACGCCAAAAAGGCTCCCTCCAGGGGGCGCATGGGAACAGAGGCGAAATGCTGCCGAAGTGGCCGCGCCCTGACCTCATGGGCCCGGGGGGAAGAGACGGGGAGATCCTCGGAGCCGGGGGAAAATAGGCAGTTCTGCCCGTCTTGGGAGCCACCTAGAGCAGTGCCACTGAGATGTCTTTCGTGTTAGGGGTTTGATGAAATGAGAAGCGCTTTGTGAAACCCCCGGGGGCGCGGCGTTCCCGTATTTGTGTTGACATCGAGAAGGGAAAAGGGGCTACCGAAGGGTGTCCCCCCCTTATTGTTCCGCAGGGGCGGATACGGGGGAAAGGGGAGGGACTGCGGGTTCCTGGTTTTGGCTAGGAACTCGGGAAGGAATTTAAAGAGAACGGGCGTCTCTGTGAAGGCAAGTCTCGGGGCCCCCCGCTAAGGCGGGGATTCGCCTCGCCCTCTCGGGGAAGCGGGGGGGCGGGGAGGAAGGTAGTCTTCAAGCAGAAGGTGAAAGGAATGGAGGACAAAGGTAAAAGGGGGGGTTTTTGGGGACGTCAAGAACAGTGAAGAGGCCCCAAAGGGGAACACGTTTTTGGGGGTTTGGGCCCACAAAGAGAACCCCCCTTGGAGATCTCTCTGAAAAGGAAATCTTTCCCAAAAGGGAAAGGCCCCGGCCATTTGGAGGAGGTCGTGCGATGGCCGACCTGAGCCCTGAGGGCTAGCAAGGGGTTAAGTTGGGACGGGAAAATTTCCTATTTATTTGGTGGGGCGAAATGTGGGGGACAGAATTGGCTCTGCCCATGAGACCCATTTCCTCCTCTGCAATCGAAAAGGGGACTCTGTCTAGCTTCGAGAGGACTGGCTAGGTTGGGTTTCCCTGAGAGGCCCCGGCGATGGAGGGGGTATTGGGAGGGAAAACGGCCCCTGTCCGTTCGGGGGGGGGTTTTTGGATGTTCGCACCCGGGGCACAAAAGCCGGGGCGGGAGGGAAGAACCGGGGGTTTGGGCTGGGGGCCCGAAGGGGGTTGCCTGAGCTTTGCCCCACCTGGTGTCAACTGGGAGGGGGTTGGGGAGTGAGGGACTTGAGGTCCGGGGGAACCCGGATGGGGGGCCCCAACCAGGGGGGCGAAAATGAGCGGGGGTTCTCGAGTTCCCTTCTGATCACCTTGTGGGGATGGGGAAGGGGGGGAAGCGTAAAGCATGGGGCCCGGCCCGGGGAAAGGGACAGGCGCGATGGGGAAAAGCCGGGGGGCCCGGGACCGGGGCACAACACGGGAAAGGGGGTTTAAACCCGTGTGCAAAGAGGTCGATCATTGGTCTAAAAACCAATGTTCCCCAGGGTTAAAAGGGTAAGCGGCTGGGGGTCCTTTCCCGTGTGGAGGACAGTTGGATCGGCTAAAGGAGTCTCCCGGGATTTTGGGTGCCCCTGCTAGTGTCTCCCCGCAAAGGGTGCCCCCCTGCGTTGCCCCAGCGGGGGGGGCCTCTGTAGGAGGGAGGGCCGATGGAGGTGCCCCCCCCCCCCCCCTTTTGTTGATGTAAAAAAGCTCCCGAAAGTGTTGCCCGGGAAAAAGGAGAAAAAAATGGGTGGGCGACTAGGGAAAGGAACTGGGGGAGGCGAGCCTACGGCTCCGTTCCAAGGGTTTTGATGTGAAGACGGCAGCAAGGACCCAAACCCCCGAGGCGTGCTGCTCCCAGATGGGCCCCCCACCCCGGGTTTGGAGGTGTCTGTAAAAATTTCCAGGGCCGGGGGGGAGGGAGAGGGGAACCCCGGGGGCCAGGGTGGTGGGCTGAGCCACCCTCCGGGGGCCCCAAACGAACCAGGCCCCTGGGGGACGGGTTTTTCCGCTGTCTTTGGGTCGGACCAACGGCGGAACTCCCTCTGAAGCGTCGCTTGGAAACCTTCCCTAGGGGAATGAGAGGAGACGGGGATCCTTTCCCCCCGGAGGGGGGAAAAAGTGTCCTTGCCGAAGTGAGGGAGAGGGGCGAAGGTGGGAAAGAGATCCACAGGCGAGGGACCTTCCGGGGTCGGGGAGAACCCATGGAGGTGGTGTCGAAGCTCATCCCCCAGGAAGGTGAATTGCGACGGGCGGGCTGCATTTTGGGGGGTTGGGTCGAACCCAGAGGGAGCAAAGAAAAGTGCTTGGAGGTGTGGGATTGGGCTAGGGCCGAGGGGGGCCGGGGACGACCCATCGTCGAGGTAGAAAAGGAGGAAAATGTCCTCCTGTCTGGCAAGGGAGGCCATCTCCTTGACTCCTTCGTGAAGAGGAAGGGAGCCGGGGGAGAGCCAAAATGGGAGGGCCTTGAATTGAAACACCCGGCCCCGCCGACGAAACGAAGGTACGTCTGGGGGAAGGGGGTGGGACTAAAATAAGCATTTTTGAGATCTATCGAGGGGCCCAGTCCAGATGGGGGATGGAGCCCCTGATCTGGGCCGGGGTCCCATCTTGATCTGTTGCCTAGAACTTTGGAGGGGAAAGGTCGAGGAGGGGCTCCAGCCGCCCGAGGTTTGGGGGACTAAAAAGAGGCGAGGTAAAACCCGGGGTTGGGGTTTTGTGGTACCTCGGGAGGCCCCCTTGGGGAGAAGTCCTCGATTTCCCGGCGAAGGGCCCCCGCTGGGCGGGAGGTGGGCGCCGGGGGAAGGAGGAGGGGGGGAAGGAGGGAGGGCGTTCGTTTTGTGCCCAGGGTAGACGGAACCCCTGCAGAAAAGAAACCACCCGGGGTTTGGGCCCATGCGCCGCCTGGTGGGCATGCCGGGACAGACTGCCTGTCAGGGGGGCAGAGGGGCCGGGTGTGTCGGAAGACTGCATTTCCCGCCCCCCGGAAGGTGGGTCCCTAGTCACCTCCGGGGCCGGGCCCCCGTTGGCCGAACCGAAAATTCTATTGGGGTTTTTTCTTTGGGGCGTAGGGTGTTTGGGGGCCCGGGGGGAGCTGCTTGGGGAGGGGGGGGGCTGGCTGGGTAGGGCCTGACGAAAAAATGGTCAGAAGGGCAGTGTGACGAGGTTTGTTGTCGCAAAAGAAACGGCCTGTTTGCGCCCCCCCACGGCATGGGAAATGACCGCAGGGTTTTGTCGCCGAAAAGCGACTTTCCCACCCCCAATGCGGTAAGGCCCCCTTGGCGTGGGGAGGTGGGCCGTGATCAGGGCGTCTCTCACTGCCGAAGGCAGTTAAAAATGCTCCTGGTGCGCTGTCCGCCGCAGCCCCAAGGTGGGGGCGCATCTTTTTGAAAGAAAACGATAAGGGGTCCAACAGGTGGGGCCTGCCCCGTGTGCCCGGGGTTTAAGATGCTGAACAAAGCCCCCCTATTTGGCAGAGTTCCCCCACCGCTTAGGGCTGTCAATAAGGCTGCCCCCCGGTGGTGTGCAGAATGCCCCCCCTGGCGATTCTGTCCCCCTCTGTAGGGTTTTTTGATAGAAAGAGAGGTGGGTGGGGAGGGGGGCGGTTGGGGTGACCGGGTCGGGGAAATGGCAATCACCCGGTGGCCGGGTTTGGAGAAAAGAGAGAAAAGACATGAGGGGCTTGGCGCGGGGTCCTTGAGGAATACTCCTACTGGGCCGCGTTGGGGGCTATAAGAAGTCTCCCCCCGGGGGGAAAAGGGATGTGCACCCCCGGCAGCGAGGCCATCTGTCCCCCAAAGGGGTGGTTGGGGGCGGGTATCCTTGGCCGTGACGTGGGGGGGGTGACCCAGTGAAACGGGGGAAGGGCGAAGTGTTGTTTTTAGGGGGGGTTCCCCAACAACAAATCAGGGCGCCCGCCCCCCAAAAAGGAAAGGCCCCCCAATGGGGGGAAAACCTCAAACCCCCCCTCCAATTGGGGTCAGTCTGTTCGTGAAAGGGGGAGTTCAGGTACCTTCGGAAGGCCCCTGTCAGGGGTGCGTGGGAGTCATGAATCGTTGGGGAAGAGGGTGAAAACGAGGACGACTCCCCGGTGGTTCCGTAATCGGGGTGAAAAATAGGGGCTGCCCATGGACAGCGCCCGAGAGGAAGGGGCCCCAGGTGTCCGCTTGGGGGCAGGATGCCCCCATGGCCCAAAAAGGATTTGGGGGATTTTAAACTAAGCCACTGTTCCTCTCGGGGGAAAAGAACCCCCGGTCCCGGGGAGAAAGGGGGTGTGGCGGCCCGAGGCAGAGTCTCCCGGGGGCCCCGGGACCTTGGACCCCGGGGGAGCCCCCGCCTTTGCATCTCCCGGGGGGTCCGCGCCCGGCCCCCTTTGGGGGCAGGGGGTCGGTGAGTGTTACGACGCCCGGGCCCCCTGCCCTGGGTGCGGACGGGGGGTGGGTGAGCACGCGTAAGACCAAAGGGGAAAAGGTTCCCCCCTGGCCCCGTGCGTCCTCCCCCGGGCGGGACCCGGACGTTTCCAAAAAGGGAGCGGAAGAAGTCGGCTCCCCAAGTCCTGTACCCCCGGGGAGATTGGCACGATCGGGGGGGTTGACCTCGGGGGGGGAGGTGGATCCGAGCACTCGATGCCTGGTACCGACCCCGGGTTTTTGGTCAGTGGGGGTTTCCACCCAAAGATGGCCAATTCCTTCCACCGGGGGTGTTTTACGCTTGTGTCCGGGGCGTGGCTGAAACCCGGAACCCGGTTGGGGAGAGCGTGCTGGACTGTGTGACGTTTTGTGGGGGAGGGGCCCCGCGTCACAAGTCTCAATAGACGGGTGCGGCGGTGATTCCGTCCGCGAGTCGCCCCCCGTGCCGGGCCGGGTAGGCAAAGGGGCCCCTGGGGCCCATGCGCCGGGCGCGGGAGTGGCGGGTCTCCTTACGCGGCGAAATCGAACAGGCGAAAAATCAGGGAACGGGAAGATTTAGAACGGGAAGGTCCTTTCATGGGAGCCTTGCCCTTGGTTGGCTTGGGAAGAAGCAAATGAAAAACAGTCGGGAATGACTGCCCATTGTCCATCCATGGGGACTGACTGTTGGACTTCGATCGCGACGTCGGTTTTTCGCCGGCGGGTAGAGGGGGAATCGGAATGATGGCGCGCGTCCCTGCAGGAACCCTCCCCTACACGGGCCGTCGCTCTCGTGTGCGTGGCGGGTTTGTCCGTGGAATCGAACGCGGCCCCCCCCGGGGTAAAAGCGACTGCCCAAGAGTGGGCGCCTCGGCCCTTAGTGTCCTTCACCTGTTGGGCACTGGGGGGTGGGGGAAAAAACAAAGGAACGCCGATCGCAAAGGGGGGGCAAAGAGGGGATTTGGGGGTATAAGGGCTCAACCAACCCGGGGAGGACACTGTTTTTATTAAATGAAAAGAGTTCGTGAGGATCGAGGGAGGTCGTGTAAGTGACGCGGTTTTGGCGGTCGAAAAAAAAAATGGGGGAAGACCGGCGAAGAAATGGAAGCCGAGTGGACGACGTAAAAGTTAGGCGAATCGGGAGTCCAAATGGAAGGAGAAGGGACCGAGATTCTTTTGAACAAGGGGCCTTTTAAAGCCAAAACTGGGAAGAAAGGGCGAAACCGGCAAATGGAGTTCCGACTTTCAAAGATCGAAAAGAGCGGATTGCGAAGTCGCGAGTGCCGAGACAAAGGCACAAAGGCGAGGATGGCGTGGTTAAACAAATGAATAAAGCCCCACCAAACCAAAAGCCCCCCCGGGTTTTTCAAGAATGAAGGGTGAAGCGCGCAAGCACAACAAATAAGCAAAGAAGCAAACACAAGGCTATCTAAACACAACGGCAAAGAGAAGCGAGACAGAGCAAAGGACTTATCTGCTTGGACGGCAGGCCGAGAGAGAATGACGTATGGGAGACTTACACTGGCTTCCCCCATACGGCGGAAGTGGGTTGGGAACCACGTAACTGTCTTATCACTGCATTACCCACACAAAAACTTCGGCCTGGCAGAGCAGACTAACTCCGTAAATTGCTATTGTCTGACATGGTACAGTATATGACGCCAAACGGGGTTTATTGTCGTTGGTATGACTGTTGTTATTTTGTTGTGCATTATATCAGCTGAAAAAAAAATGAACAAAATCTATTATTCACCAAAGGATATTGGAAGGGAATCCGGAATTAAAAAGCTAAGCCAAGCAGCGGGTGTTAGTGAACAAACAGCAAAAGAATGGTTATCTAAACAAGCGATTTGGCAATTTTTATTTACCTGCGCCTGACGAATACAGAGACCACACTTTGTCAATACAATCCCGAACGACACCCATCAAAAGGACCTTCTATATTTACCCTCCGATACGATTAGACAAAAAAGATTTAAGTACGCACTCACAGTCATTGACATAGCTTCAAGATACAAAGATGCGGAACCATTAACACAAAGAGTGCTTCTGCTGTTGCTGTTGCTATACAACTGATAAAACCAACGAGGTCCTTTAACTTATCCTCGCATGATTCAAGTTGATGATGGAAAAAAATTTAAAGGCCAAGTGAATCAATTATTGTTAAAACTAGAGTTACCATTAAAAGAGGCATCCCAGGCTTCACAGATTTACAGGCTTTAGTTGAAAACTTTAACAAACAGTTATTTTGAAAAAATTTTTTCCTACCAGTATCACAGAGAGCTGATTGACAAGTTCACAACACAGAATGGGTTAGAAGACTGCCCCAGTTTTGCCGCGCAAAGAATAATGAAGAATTTAAAGGACTAAAACCCGTACAAGCAATCAAAAAGCAAACAATTTAAAAGTTGTTGAAGGAGAGTCTTCATCCCGGCAAATATTACCATTTGGTTTTTAAAGTAAGGTACCTTTATTTACCAGGAGAAGCAGAAGGGGGCACTCGCTTCAGGGCAAACAGTTCCAGTTTGGAGTGTTGATCCTTATGAAATAAAAAGAATTGTAAAAATGAATCCGCCCATGTATTATTTACGAGAAACTGACACAACAAAAAAAACCAGCTCCTCAAAGATCTTTTGTGAAAGAAGAACTGCAGATAATCCCCCAGACACAGTTCCGCTTTAATTATTTTTACGGTTCTTTTAAATGTCCTATGCATATGAAATCTGGATTAACAAACACACTTTTTTGTGTTTGTTCTATCTAATGACTTCTTTGTTACAACAGTTGTGTGATCTCATGTAGATTAGATCGCAGTTTTACGTTGTCATGTTTGAAAAGTCTTATTGTCAAACATGCTTCTTTGTAGTTGTCATGCGATATGCTCGACTGCACAACACTGCGAGATATTCCTTTTGCTTTCTTAATGGTTTTCTCCTGGCTCGAAATACTGTACATTTTTGCCCTTAACCCACATACTCCTTGATACCTTTCCAGATAATCCATCCTTCTCTTTCCTAAACCTTCTTGTTAGTAAATTGAATTTTAAAGGCGACTCTTTAGGGTAATCGGATGTGTCGTACATCCCCTCGCTCCTTTCGCTACTTCTAATTCCATGTCTTTATAGATGTCTTCAGTAGGGATATCTATAACAAAAACTGTCTGTATCTGTGTAAAGTTTCTCTGGACTCTGGATACGAGGGTTTTTAAAATAGTCATAAAGAAACTCTAACATTAAAAGCTTTGATAATTCTAAAAACAGTAAACCCAATAAATACAGGCTTGTCCAATTTGACTTTCTTTTTCTTATCCATTATGCCAAAAAGGTGATCATGAATCTTCTAAAGTCCTGATAATTTGGTTTTGAAGTCAGCTTAATTGCTTCGTTCTCTTTGGTGACCAATCGACATCTTTGCGCTTGTGCAGATTTTCCATGTCTTTCCGAAACAGCTGTTGTTCATCAGCTTGAAAAAGTCTTTTTATGAAGCATCTGTGGTTTTGTTCTGAGATCAGTGTTTTCATGATGTATGGTTTCATGAACTGTTTTTTGATCAAAAGCAATTATACGATGAAAGCTGTCAACTTCAAACCGTGTCTTAAATAAAATTGTAGAAGTCTGTAATGACAGACATAATTTTTTTTGCCCCGAAGATTAGGCAACAAGTTTAGGCGGCTCTCTTGGATTCATCTTTAGGCTTTCTTTCAGCTAATGGATAGTCATTTTTGAGGTCATGGAGTTCATGAGGATATTCTAAGTCAACTTCTAGAAATGTATCCCGCTGTTGACCGGCGTCAAACTGCCCAACCACTTTAAGCCTTTTGAATATTATTCGTACCACCGCTTGTGTGCATTTTAAAGTTACGTAATGGAAGCGATTGCGCCATACCCCAACCCCATACAGATTGTTTGACAATACATGGTAGTTAGCCCCTTTTAAGGAAAATAGCGTCAAGTTTTTGTTGTTTCCTTTACAGTAATGATGCGATGCCTACAAATTTCCCCCCACCAACCCTTTTATATTGAATCTTGGGAAAAATTGACAATAAATCAATCTGTACCCCAGTAAACTTTAAGAAAGCGCCCCAAACTCATCCCCGCAGAAATGTTAAGCGCGGGAAAATCCGGGTATAATTTCTGGGGGTCTTTCTGAAAATTTTAAAAAATGTCCGCCAAAAAACAAACGTCGCAACAAGTAGCATCATGATGTCTCCCATCGTTTTAGAATCTAACTTTCCATGCTTCTTTAGCAGCGGTAATCGGAATTTTTACTAATCCTTTCCTCTAAAACTAGAAAAGAACACTTCTTTTGGGGAAGGTATCTTTATCAAACCTTTTCCCCAAAGTTTTATGTACCAAAAAGGGGTAACGCCCTTTCTAACAAGAGTTGAGTCAAAATATTTTCCGTTTTGGGCAGGGTTTAAGGGCAAGCAGTGACTCTAATACCCTCAGGGGGTTGCATAAGTCATAAAAAAATGTTATTTTAAAGTGAAAAAACATGTACTTTTCTGTGATGTGCAATGCATGACACCCTGAAGGGATCGCCCCCGCTTTTATTTTAAAATGAGGTCAAACCTCGCAAGTTTTTTGAAAGAATATGGCGTTCCATGTCTTTGGTTCAAATTTAGTTGAGATTGCAGTTGTTTGCGCGTCCTTGAACTTTCCATAATGTGTCGGGTTTTTACTTTTGGGTTGGCTTTTTCATGGTTTAAAACCCCAAATCCAACAATGTGTGGCTTGCATACTTTGTTGGGCTTTGGCGCCATTTGATTCAGATAAATTCAGATTATTAGAACAGCTTTTCCACTTTCTGCAGCGTTTTAAAAAGATTTGCAGCATTTGGTTTGATAATTCTGGGGGAATGACCCCCCCCCAAAAAGGAAACGCCCCTTTACCCCCCCAAACCCCCCCCCCAAAAACCACCTTCCCCCCCCCCCTTAAAAAATAATTTAGCCTGGGGCAAATTTGTTTACATAAAGGGTTTTTCAAGTTTTTTATGCCTGCCTTGACAATGGTTCTTGTTAAACTTTTTTTCGTTTTTTTGTTTATTTTTTTTTTGTTTAAGTATGGAATAAATTATATTTTGGGGTTCCCCAAGTTAAACCCAGCCCTGCTGGTTGAAAACCTTTAGTGTTTGTCCCCGGGATTTTTTTCTGGCTCCAATCGTTGGCGGTTTCTTGGGCATCTAGGGCTGTGATTTTTTTTCCTATCCCTGTGTAATATTAAAGTTATTGGTTTTTTTTTTTTTCTTCAAAATGATCAATTTTGTCTATACCAACAGGAAAGGTATTTCCACTAAAGTTAAGATCTTTGAGTAAGGGTGTAGTTGGACCCCTTCGGTTTTTGCGGATAAAATGCAGCCTGCGAAACAACCACATAAAAATTTGTTGTCCCCTGTATTCTTTAGTTTGAACTGTTTTTTTAAAAATAATGTGGGGGGTAGGGGAATGAAACCCCTTGCCAACAAGGGCGCAAAATTAGACTTTTTTAATTTTGATCTCTAGACTTCCCCCTCTACCAACCAAAAGGGCCTCTCTTTTGGCTTTTTGCGGCCACATAAACTGTGTAGCATTCGTCTGCCCCCCCCGGGTGTTAAGTCTTTAGGGGAAAAATATTTCTGTTGTTTGTCGAGACCCGATTCTGGGTTTTTTCATTTATTTTTTTCATAGTCATTAAAACGCAACATTATTTTAATGGCGGGTTATTGTTATTTTCCCGGAACTTGAGAAATAGCATGAAACATTTCCCCCTTTCGTTGTGGATCAATGACTCCAAAATCAATACATTCAGTGCCTTGATAAATTTCTTGCATTGCTTCAAAACAATTCGTCGGGCCCTTTTTTAATCTTATCCATGCTGATTTTCTTTTCTAACTAAAAATATTTATTTAAATCAAAAAAATAATTAATCAATTCGGGGGTCTTTGTTTTTAGACAAAAAAATTTTAAAAACCCCTTTTTGGCGTTGTAATGTGAGTTTTAGAGCAAGTTTATGTTTCTTTTACTTTTTTAAGTTTCTTTTTTATCTGTCGGGGTCGGGCTGTTAGAAAAACTTGCCCCCCTTTTTTGAAGATCAAACTTTTGTTTTTTGTGTCATAAAAATCGGCCTTAAACGTTAAATTCTTACCCGTGTGTTTGGTCAGTTGTGTTTATTTTAATCATTAAAGGGAACTAATTTTAGCTTTTTTTGTTGAACCTTAGCTGTGTGTTTTGGAGTTTAGTTTTTTTTTTTTTGCTAGCGCACCTACGGCTAATAAACTAGGCCAAAGCTAAAGAAAAAACCCCCCTAGAGGTAAGTGGGGTCCCCTATGCCTTTGTAAGGGCAACACTCGTTCCTGTGATGCGGGTTAAGTCGTGCTCCAGTATTAACAAAAAAGTAACGCTTTTTAAAAGGCACGAATCCTTCTTTTGGTTTTGCTGTATTTTGAAGGTTTTGCTCGTTTTTGTTTGGGCTTTTTTGTTAATTTTGGTTAATCTAAAGGTTTTTATCCCGGGGGGGTTTCTCACTTTCTCTTGGGAACTGGCGCTGTGGGCCATTTGGAAAAATTTGAACAGTCTGCTTTTTAAAAATGAAAAAAAATTTTTATTTTTTTGGGTTTAAAATTTTTTCTTTGCAATATTCAGCTGTGTCATTTAAAAACAAATGTACTTTAAAGTGGTTTTCGGTTCTTTTTCTTTTAAATTTTAAATTTTCGTTTTTAAACCGTTCCCCATTCCAGCAATGTTTACCCTCTGTTGACCTTGGGTCAATCCTAAACCGTATTTTGATGTTAAATAATCGTCAAGCCTAACACTGTAAAGGTGTAATCTTTGACGCAAGGTTTGCTGTTGGACTTTCCCCCTCCCACCCCAAAAAATTTTTCTTTTTTTCGTAAAAATGAGAAAAGGTAAGTCCGAAGCATGATTTGGTTAGGTACCATCTTTGGGACTTTGCACTTTCGTTTTTTTTGGATTAAAAAATTTTCACTTCCTTGCAAAGGTTCTTCTCTTCAAAGCAATAAAAATCCCTTTTAAGCGTTTTTGTGTAACAAAAGATTAAAATTCCATATAGCGTCTGCCCGTTTTTAGGTTGTTAAATGTGACGCCGTTTTCGTATATTTACTAATTGTGATCATATTGTTGCCCAATCGCCTTGCTAATTGGGTTTGCAAAAACAACATCAAAACTCTAACGAGATGTCAGAAATGCGTACTTTGCTTGGGTGTTGTTGATTGATAACACTTTTTGTAGTCTTAAAAGTTGTTCTTTTGACAATCTGTTTTTTAATCCCCCTTGTAAGTTGGGGCAGGCTTTAACAATCAAAATCTGGGGAAGGAAAAAGCGTTTTCCCAAAAAGCATAATTTAAAGCTAAGTTTTTTGGCTCCCTTTAGCCCCTGAGGCAGTTGGGGCCCCTTTCAAAGTTTTAGTGCTTTTCATTCCAAAACCTTGAAACGCAAGATCTTCCCTTTCATTTTGCGGTTAGCCATAGATCAGAAAAGGTTAAAAATATGTCGCATTGTTTTAAAGAAAAAATTTTTCCCCCCAAGTTTTTTAGAAAATTTTTCTAACGATTGCCCGCCCAAATTTTTGGACAACTTTTGGTTGGGTTGTTGTTGAAAACGAGTTCTATTTTTAAAGTAAGCCCGGAGAGCGGCAAATCAAATCATGCTCCTAGGTCTGGGGAAAATTTTAAAAGTAAGAAAATTTTATCCCCACAAAATAGATGGATTATTTGGAAAGTAATTTTTGTTTATTTTCCCTTCAGCCACGGGGGTTTTTTCGTCTTAATTATTTAAAACATGGCAGGTTGAAAGAAAAAATTTGATATGATCCTGTAGACGCCAAATTGGTGAAAGGCTCCTTTAACCAGCACGCCAGCGCTCTCTTGGGGTGAAATTTCAGAAGATAAGGGAGTTTATACCAAAGTTTTTAAAAAAAAAAACCTCCCCAAAAATTATACCTGATTTTTGAACTAAAAAAAAACCATTGTTTTTTGAAACGACAAAGGGGAACGTGTTCCGCTTACGTAAAAAACTAAAAATCATCAAAGTTTGAAGCATGGGAAAAATTTAACAAAGGCTCAGTGCAACGAGCAGAAACGCCCTTGGGTTTTCTGAACCAAAAATTTGATGAGGGGAGTTGCTGGGTTCAAAAAACACAACAAAAATCCAAAAGATAACCCAAAACAAAAAGCCACAAAGAAGATTTAATTCAAGCAGCAGGCGAAAAAATTTAAGAAAAAGAAACAAAACCCTTTAGAAGAAAAGATTAAAAAAAAATACCGATCCCCCGCTACCATGAGAGTTTTTTGCCCTTAGTCTACTTTAACAACCAAAGGCGAATTAACAAACAAAGTAGCAAACTAGGTGAACTGTGGGGATAAAAAAAAAAAAGAAAACTCGCGAAACTGCGAACCGCATCGTAGGGCGGATATTAAAAAAAAGAATAGCCCAAAGACTAAAAAAAAATTTTGGGAAGAGAGATCAGCAAGACTGAAGTGCTAATACTAAGGACCTATTTTGACTCAAATGAAAAGAATAAGGAAACTATCGAAAAAAATTTTTTATGAAGACACAAAAGAGCGAACGAATACGAACCCCCCTTTAGGGCAGGGTCACATTAGCAAGCGTTAACGGCCTTTGGATTTGCAATAAATAGTTGGTGTGGCCTTTTTTAAGGTGGTGGGGGGGTGCTGGGGTGGTGGGCCTCCATCGCCTCGCTCCATGATAAATCTGGGTTTAAAAAAAAAGTTTTTCATCTTGCGATTTTTTTAAAAAAATTAGCTGGAAAGCTATGACTCTTTTCCAGGGATATTAGGGAGTGTTATTGTGGCTTTTTTTCTACCGCAAGAAAGTGTTGGGTTTATGGCCCACATTTTGGGGATTGTTCTCTTAATTTGGTTATATTTAGTAGAAAAGACCAAATATCCCGGGCAGTTTAAACCCAAAAAACGTGCTGTTTTTCAATTTTTATGGTCATCCCAACAAAGTCCCGTTTAACATTTTTGGGGTTGGCCTCAGGGATTGGGTGACTTAATCTTTGGGTGTTTTTTTTTTTGTTTGTGTATTCGGCCCCAAAATTTTTTGTCTTTTCCAAAATTCTGTTCATTGTGCTAAAGGATTTCATTGTTGAGTTTTTTATTGTTCCCCCTGGATCGAGTCAGAAAGGCCCCTGGGGTAAACAGTGCCAACGCAAAGTTATTTCGATCTTTCGTTTGTTTAAAAATGTTGGTACCTTTTTATACTTTAAAGGGAAATTTTAACTGTGAATTAATGGGGTCCTCTAAATTTTCTAAGTTTGTTTTGTGCACCCAAACTAGTAGAAGATTGTTATGCCGACTTTTTTGTGCTTGCGAACCCCCGCAACACCAACGTAAGTACGAATAGAGTCGTTTATTCGTTTATTCCGTCTGTTGGCCCCGATATGTCAAAAATAAATGTTGTCCCATGTGTTTTTTGTCTTGCTCTTGGGCCCGAGGTGAACGCCTTTCCCAAAAGAAAGATGTGTAAGGAGGATTCCGTCATATTTACTTTTGTGCCGCCCCACAAATAAGGGGGGTGCCCAAGCCCTGATTAGATCGCTTTTGTCTAAAGTCTGTCTTAACATTAATATTGAATTCGTTAAGATCCTTTCAAAGCCTTCATGTCTATTCGTTGCGAATGGATTTAAAAAGTTTTGTCATTGTAATGGCGCTTGCAGTTCGTCAAATACTCTAAATGTGTATAAAAAAGAAATCTATACCCCTGACCCCCACCAAAAAGGGTAGAGTTTTGATGATCAGTACGACATCCACACCAGTTTATGACAAAACCAGCAAAGTTTAATGGTTTGATAAAACTCATCGGTTGACTGAACCCACTTTTGCGATGTAGTCTTTTTTATAGGGGGGTTAAGAATTTTGTCCAAGGGTACTCACCTTTTCTTTAAAGGGGTAGACTGGTCACAGAAATGTCGAGGGGTCAGTTTTTTATTTTTTAGATTGTAGTGCGGCCCCCCCAAAAATATTTTGCATCTTTGATTTTAAACGCACTCATTTTTATTTCGTTTAAAAAATGTTTGTAACATAACAACTCAAGACCGTCCTTGTTTTTAAACATGCTATTGATAACAATTGCGGAACCAGAATTGGTCGCACTCCATGAAATATTCTACAAAGTCGTATGGTTTATATAACTGAAGCAAGGGAAATATAAGATTAAAAAAATAATAATGCAGGACTTAGTTGGCCAGTTAATCATACCTGATGGTTATTACGGATTTTGCTCACTAAAAGAAGCAATGAGCTACTTCAACATTACTCTCAAACTTAACAATGCGAATCTGAAAACAATGTTGACATTCATACCTGAAAAAGAAGCGTAGGTTACTACTTTGATGTAGAGCTAGCTAAAATGTTAGGCTTTGCAACTGACAGTCAGGACGCTCAAAAATTTATGTTACACAAAACAAAACTACTTATGAGGGGAAAAATCCGCTCGATCTTGAATTACATTCATTACTCTATGTGCATTTAGATGAGCTGAGCACTGATGAAAACTTATATGATGGAAGGCCCTCAACTGTTTTAAGAGCTCTTCCGTCAGGGAAAGCTGCATATTGCGATTATGAAATTATACAATTCCCTAATTACAGTTTAAAAATTAGTTTGTGGGAGGGTTGGATCATTTAATATAAAGATCAAAGACAAAAACGGGGAAAGTCGTAAAATGTGATAACCTGCACATGTTTTGGAAATAAAATAATAAGTTGTACTAAAAAATGTCGCGTGGGCCAGATGAATCGGGTTACATTAGCGCCTGTGAGGTGTATAACTTTAGAATTAAAAGACCTTGCAGACGTTGTGGACTTTGAAAAGAATGGTGAAAATAGGCACTTTGTATGGTTTTGAGTACACTAAAGATGGTGATTATAAATGCAAAGAGGTTGGCGACAACAAAAAGTTTCCTAAACAAGAACAGCTGCGCAATCTAGAAGCAAATAATGTTGGCCAGTATGAATATAAAATAGTTCGAAAACCTGACCTTAAATGGCACTTAGAACCATATTTAGAATGGGAAATAAAATTTGAATTCATAAACCCATTTACATTTTTTAGTCGTCAAAAAAGTTTCAGAAAAGCATTCAACTCTGGCCCTTTACACGTAAGTCTTATGCCAGATGACAATAGTCGGAAAGAGATTGAAATAAAGCCGTATGGGAATAAACAGTACATCCTCCACAGAAGAGAAACGGTTTTAAAAGATGCTTCTACAAGATTACAATTCATTCCACAAATGAAATTAGGTGATGCGTTCACAATGATATTTGAAATTTCTGTCTTAAAAGATGTGAAGAGGGATGGGGTTGTGGGCGTTAGTGACGTCCTTCTAAAAGGAATTCTAATTAGCTGGCAAAACTTAGACGTTGAAAAACTTAAAGTTACCGTCGTCATTCTTTACAATGGTGAGGATATTAAGGTCATAACAACAAGCAACAAAATCATATTAGTCTAAATAGAAATAATCTTACAGAAACTGAATTGGATTAATCTTACACATTTAGACCTTATAGGATTTTATTATACTGAACAAGTTTTAACAGAGAGCATGATTAAAAACAATAACTGGATTAGATTAAGTTTCTGTTATAAAACTATGGAGCAGTTAAACTTTATGACAAAAACCCCTCATTGTTCATTAATTTGTGGACAAACTGGTTGTGGGAAAACAATATTTATCCTCAACCTGTTACAAACAGTTTTATCGTTATAATTTTGATCATATTGTGATTTCTGCCCAACACTTAAATGGATACAAAGCATATCACGATAGAAGGTTTATATGGACAGATGATGAAATAATATTTAGTTAATCCTAGCAATAAACTGAGTGAGTGTTTAGAACGCTTTTTTTATATTGTTTGAGGAACGCAAAACACTATTTATTATAGATGACTGTTCGGCAGAAAGAGACATAGTTAAAAAAAGAAATACTTTGTCAAAACTGGCTTTCAGCGGAAGACATGCTGGAATAAGTGTGTGGATTTTATGTCAGAAATATAACTCGGTTTTAAAAGACTTTAGAGAACAGTTAAAGACTGTAGTTCTATTTCACTTTGAAAGACAGAGATGCATTTGATGAATGTTTGCGTGAAAATGATGTTATTGAAAATGATCAGGAAAAACATAGGATTAAGCAAAACTAAAAATCTGAAAAGTTTAGTAAATTAGTATTAAAAACGGATAACCCTAACCAGTATGTCTGTTTGTAGGGTTTACTAGTCAGAGAACAAAATAAATACCAATTCCTGACTCAAACCGCCCGAAACTTTGTTGAGCCCCTCACAACGCTCTTCAGGTGGTTCACGCTGCACTACACTGCACTACACTGCACTACACAGCACTGCACTACACAACCCTGCACTACACAGCACTGCCCAACACAACACTACACTACACAGCACTACACTGCACTGGATCGCACCCACCGTCAGCTCAAGTTTTTGCTAAAAAAAGGCGACTGTTACACTGAAAAAACACGGCTGGTTTTTTTCTCGCTACTGCGCATGCCCAGTGGAATTGAGGAGAGTGAGGTATGTAGAATTGTTTACAAGACACAGCTTGCAGGGTCCCGGCAGTCAGCTAAGCGAACCCAAGTCAATGTTGAGCAGGCCGCAAAGGTGTCTGTGTTGTCACTACAGCGTACTGCGGCAGGCTGGTTTTATCTTGCTGGGTCAAGTACACTGTAATTTAAAGTAATCAGGTGACGGCCTATTGTCGGGTCTCTGCAGGTGTGTGGAAAATCCGGCCAGCTTGCTAGTTTTTGGGTCTTGTCATTGCTTGACGCGCGGTACTGTTTCAGGAGAGAGGTTATCGTCATGCGCGCGCCCGCGCCAATGTCAGTATGTGCGGCGTTGTTGTTTTCATTGCATTTGTCGGGTGTGGATTTTAGCCAAAATATAACTCGGTTTTAAAAAGACTTTAAGGCAGTTAATGATAAAAATGATGTTATTGAAAACGATCAACCCTACACAGTATGTTTGTTTGTAATAATGTTATTTTTTTGGTTATTGAATCTTTATTGTCAGAGAAACGGAATAGGCGGCTTTTAGGTCACTTTCGCACGAAAACTTGGTGGAGGGTCCCGAAAGTGAGTTAGAAGCCGCCTTTTCCTGTTCCTGCCTCCTCTCTCTCTCTCTCTCTCTCTCTCTCCTCTTCTCTCTCTCTCTCCTCTCTCTATATTATATATATATATTTTTATATATATATAAGTTATTATTAAAGCAATGTTAAAATCAAGCTGCTAAAAAACATCTACAAAATATTGTTAACTTGCTGCGGCGTCAGGATGTGATGAGCTTGTATTGCCAGTGCCACGTATATATATAGCTAGCTGGCTTGCCATTGAAGAAATGAAAACATTTGAAGAAAAAATGAGAAGAATGTTAGCCAATAGAATTAAAAAAATCTAATAACAAATTCCAATCAGTGTTAGAAAAGGAAATAAAACAAATTCAAAATGACAACAAAATATTTGTGAAGGCGGATAAAACCAATAACGTTTACAAAATAGAACCTGAAACGTAATCAAAACTCCTTCACAAAATATCCAAAAAACTTACAGAAAGGCTGACAAGGCTACATATGACCACATCAGAAAGAAAGAAAAGAAACTTGTACACCAAATGGACCTAGGTGACAGAGTAGAGACCACAGCAGCTAGAGTAGCCTATATTACACTTAAAGACCATAACCCAATTTCTTGAATAATCCAACATGTATATTGATAAACCTTTCAAAATCTGAACTAGGGAAATTAGTTAAAAAAATCTTTGAGAAAACCATAAAAAAAAATAAAGAAAACACTGAACTCAATCTCTGGAAAAACACATATGAAGTAATACAATGGTTCAAAAAAAATCAATAAACAAGAAAATACAGTTTTTATAACTTTTGACATAGTAGATTTCTACCCATCTATAGATGAAAAGCTACTAACTAAAGCTATAAAATGATGCCAAAAAGTACACAGAAATATCAGGGTTCAGAAATGGAAATCATTTCCAAAACAAAGAAAACTTTACTGCACAGTAAAATTGAAACCTGGATTAATAAACACAAGCATGGAATTCACTTTCGATGTCACAATGGGATCATATGATGGTGCCGAAACTTGCGAACTTGTCGGACTATTCATGTTATCTAATATTCAGAAAAAAACTTGGAAAACAAACTGGACTGTATAGGGATGATGGCCTTGCCGCTCTGAATGACAACCCTAGGAACATTGAAAATAAGAAAAAAGAATGTGTAAAATTTTCCACAACAAAACTTAAATTCCAAGAAGCAAACAAAAATGTGATATATTTAGACATAACGTTAGACCTCAACCAATACACATAAATAAAACCAAAAC